>MNCI01004895.1:548296-575500 GCA_015680685.1 Gnetum montanum | reverse complement strand
AAAAAATCCCCCCCCCCCCCCCCCGACCCCTGACATTGAATCAGCTAAAACTATGGGTCATACAACATCATCCATCACTCTAAAGAGGTTAAACTCATTCGTACTTCCCTAGCTAGAAACTTCAATGATCTATTGCAAATGGCTCATCGAGGGTCTATAGTCTTATGGTAGTAGTGATGGTGGAGCTTATGTTTGTGGGCACTACTTAGGCTTATGTTGTGTTTTTTCTTGTGGCTC
The DNA here is from genome assembly GCA_015680685.1 of Gnetum montanum. Taxonomy (NCBI): domain Eukaryota; kingdom Viridiplantae; phylum Streptophyta; class Gnetopsida; order Gnetales; family Gnetaceae; genus Gnetum; species Gnetum montanum. Next base: position 575,263 of record MNCI01004895.1, on the reverse strand, counting down.
TACCTCCTTCTTTACTTTTTTTTTCTTCACCAAGATCTTTCTTTGGTGCCATAGGTTTTAGGAGTTCAATGAAGGAGCCTTTCTGAGCCTTTCTAGGAATATCATTCATATATCCCAGGATCCCATTGCTCTTGCAGAGCCTTCTAATTAGACAAGGGAATGGAAGTGTTGGTTTCCGTACCTTCTTTTCTTCAAACTGTCATTGGATTTCAATGAAATAAAACTAGGGAATATTAGCTACAAATTTTTCCATTAGAATAGCACTTCCATATGCTACATATGTAGAAATTCGATTGATCCCTTTTGTGGGAAATAGGTGGTAAGTTTGGATCTCTTCTAGTCATTTCATTATACGTTTTATCCTTCTTGCCATATGTCCACCTTAGACATAGTTTTTTGGTCTCAGGGTCAAATCTAGTTGATAGATGGGCTACCTTAGCCCCTTCATTTAGTAGATTAAGAGCCATAACAATAGCTTTAACTAAAAATGAGATGTTTACTCCATAGATGTTAACGGTGGTTCCCTCATCTTTATTGTGCTAGAATTGATGAGTTTCTCCTAGGTACCACTCATAATGTCTAACAAAATGGGCCACAAGGAGGATGCCTTGAGCTGTGTTCAAACTACTTCTAGGGAAAACTTCATAAATGGGCTGAAATTCATTTCCATGATGATTGATGAATGAGGCCAATGTGGAATTTTCTAGAAGGCCATCAAGGCAAATAGGGGGCAATGTGAGATGTTGTCCTTACTTGGGAGCTTGAAATTCTATAGCCTCCCCTTAGAATGATTGCCTAGTAGTAGAATTCTCTTGGTGAATGTTGAAGGATTGGGCTTCCTACTTTGCATGTTTAGCATGTTCACCTTGCTAGCCATGACCACCTCGTGGATGCTTAGTGGCTCTTTGCAAGGGTTCACCCTATGTGCCTCTTTTTGAGGCCATCTACAATCAAGCAAGGATAAAGTTGTTACTAAGGTTGTATTAGTTATCATTAATTAGTTTATACCTTACTCACTACCTTAGTTCATTAAGTTCTTAATGCATATGACTGTAGAGTTAGAAAAATTTTCAAGAAAAATTTCCAAAAGGTGTCTATCATATTTTACAACCCTTCATAATTGATTCCTTTTTCCTTATGTGTGGCTTATAATGATGGTTATAGTTCCTAAGGTGGAAAAATTTAGGCTTCTAGCATTAATACAATTGTTTTTCATGATAACACTTGAAGTTTCTAACACCCTTACCCTTATAGTACCTTCCATGTGCTAGCAAATTTTAGCAACCTGGCACAAGTTTCACACGCAAGTGCCCACACACACCCCCTCCCCCCACAACCAACTTGAACACTCTAGGTTTAGGTAGGTTCAAATGGTATGAAAATCAGAGTGGTAGAGAGCTAGACATCACAAGTGGAAGATAAGTGCATAGAGCTTTGAGTCACAAGATAAAATTTGAACAACTCCTCAAGTGGAAAATGAGGAAAATGAAGTTAGATCACCACGGGGGTCATCTATATATAGGGCATATATGACCTAACGTTGGGTATGCGACATTGCATTAGATCCAACATCAAGTAGGCAACATTAGGGTCCATGAATTTTCATTGAATGAGGTAGCTAAACATGGAAATTGAAGCTCTGTGACATGTTGAAAGATTTGAGGTTAGGTCTAGAGTTTGAGATAAGTGGAAAAATTAGTTTGAGGCACTAAAAGTAAGATAAGGTAGAGTCATCGATGTGAGAAGCACAAGAATGAGCAAGAAAAAGGGTGTTAAATTTCTATTGTGGGATAGATCAAGTGATATGGAATGGGAAACAACAAAGTATAACAATTAAGTGCTTGGAAGGTGAAGAACGATGTGGTTGTATCAAAAAAGAACAAGTCACAAAAGTTACACAAGTGGGTCCTCCCTAAAGTAGGCTCTAGCCTTTGATGCCCTTGCATAACCACACCTAAAAATTTTTGTAGGCACTAAAGGGGTTGAATGCAATGCATACATGTGAAACAAAACACAAATGTTAAAACCACCAAGTTGAGATAGTAAGTCTATGTTACACAAAACCACAACTTATGATCGCATGGACAACAAGATGAAATGGATTGTAGAAAGAATTATAGAAATTGGGACATGAGGCTATACCATTTTCATAATGAAACTTTGTGTGTTATTCATCATTAAATAATCATGAGTCATTCTTTCCAAGATTTAAACCAAGTCCAAACCATACTTCAGTGACATTGCATCATTTCATCCTATCAATGGACAATCATAAGACTATCATAGTTGCGAGGAGTAACATCACTTGTCATTTTGTTCAAGGGAGGAGTCGTTATTGATGGCACACACACATGTATTTTTTTTCATTTTCACTTTATTTTTCAATTCTAAAAAGCCACCAACCTTCAAGCATGGGTACATGTCTTTCTAGTGGGATCCACAGAAGTTTATTTAATGTCGTTTTAGGTTACTCTTACTTCCATTTTTCATTAGATCTACAAGGATATGGTTACAACCTTAGCAACATGATAGAACATACAGAAGTGGCCAAAGAGAATTCACAAATTCCCTTGATGTCACACCCTTCACATTCCACCTTAGTTTTGTACTGTTCTTTTTGGACACAATGATCATAGATTTATTATTATGTTGCATGATGGAAAAGATTATCATTATAACCAGGGAAAGAACCTCTTATTAATGGAATGGGTGGATGGATGCCATGGTCTCAATGTCTGAATAATCAGTCTCTTATGACTTGAAAACATAGAGAAAACCTCATCTCAATGGGAAACATGATCATTTTATTCATAAGCAAGATTACATAACAAAGAAAACAAACACAAAAAAGAGAAAAAATGACAAAAAATTGTAAAACAAAAAGATAAAAAGCACTTAAGAATCCTAAAGATTAGAATGGGGGGTAACCCCCACGACTAGAAATTTGGCCATTACAAGGATTAATAAGTGGATAAATAGGATCCATGCATATATGAAACATTGGTAATTGTTCATGCCCTAGCCACTGGGTGCCTATTGGTGGTGTGGTAACTAGGTAGAAAAATTTTTGTTCACATACTTGATTATTAAATGTATGGTTGGTTAGGGTATAAGGTGTGTTAGTGTTACAAATGCCTAGCCCACGATTTCATCCTTGATCATGATATGGTATGAATGGATTTATTTGTCTTTCCAAACTAGTAGATTCATTGTTTGGAGTATGGATTTGAGTACTGATGGATGGTGACCCTTGTGTATGATCAGAGGAAGTTGGTTGCGATAAGGAAGGTGATGCACTAGGTTGGCATTGTGCTAGCTTAGATGATAGGATGGGTCCATGCATGGTCTACTTTAGCTTATAGCCTTTTCTATAGAAGGAACATTTTCAATGTTGCAGTTGAGACCCATTGGTGTCAACATGTTCATGCATATTTGAAGCATAAGTAGCTTTCATTTGTTGATATTGTGGTGCTGAAACTTCCTGTGTCACTAGCAGTGGCAGATAATAAGGTGGAGTGTGAGAATATTAAGGCTAGGATGAATGGTAGGAGGCACAAGGGGGTGATCCTTCAAGGGATGTCATGGGTTGATGATACTCAAGAGAGTGGTAGTGCCAATTTGAAGTAGAGGATGCAGAACTAGTCAAAGAAACAAGGTGTTGAACATAATATCTATGTAGTTTTAGTGGATATGTTTGATTTGGTGGTGGCCTCCCCCATGACTGTGGTTGTTGCCACTACGGTTGATGACTATGTTGAGGTTGGTAATAAGTCCCCCTAGGATGGTACAATCAATTGTGGGACTATCTATAATTCCCTTGTGGGAGAGGAAATTCCTGGGCATGTGTTTTTGCATAAACTTCAGATTTAAGGCACCTGCCCAATACTCCTATAGATGCAACAAGATTGGGTAATGGTACTTTGGATGTTCATATATGCAAATGTTGCATCCATTATCTTCATTTGTGGTTGAGTCTATAGCCCCACTTTCTTTAGCCACTTTTCTCATTTGTCGAAAAGTGTTCGTGGCTATTTCTTAGTTTTGTATCCTTTGTTGATTGTGATTTCTTAGCTTACTTTGTAGGATCTTCTCCTCGACCGTCTCAATGAGAGTTGTAATTTTTTCACATATTTATTCAGAAATCCTATTAAACTTTACTTCAAGTTCATCAATAGACTTTTGTATTAGCAAGGTTTGTTGTGGAATCACCTTATCAAAAAGTGGTTTCATTTTCCTTAACATAGATCTAGACCTTCTGTTGAAGAGTTGGATCCCATTAATATTTCTTGACATTCTCCCATTTGCATATCTCTCCTTCTTCTTTTTCCAAACACTTGATTATATGGGCTTGGAGCTCATATAATTGCCTTGGGGCATACATCCCAATGGTCTCTCTGATTTAATTACAAAGACCATCTATGATGTGGAAATGTTATCTCTCCTTGGAGAAACCATGGCTTGGACATCAATTCAATAAGGCATAATATCTATCTAAGGCCATGTCCATGGGTTCATGTTGTCCTTACTCCTACTCTTGGGTCTATCTCCTCAAATTGAACATCCTTGCATAGTTTTGGTATTTCTTATTGAAATGTTCTAGCATTATGGCCCATTACCGAATTGAGTGTGGTCTCAATGATCGATACCACACTTTGGCTCTATTAATTAGTGTCCTAGGAAAGAGCTTAAGCTTTGCCATCCATTTTACATGTTGTAGAAAGCATAGGCATCATGGAAGTTTTGTAAATAATGTTGTAGATATAAATCATAACCTCCTACAAATTTAGGAATATTATTCATGTCAAGCTTAGGTAGGTGAATCTTTTTATGATGACTATGGGATATCTTAATAGCCTTTGTGATATGCATTAGGCTCTTAGTGGCCAACAAGGGTTCATCGTCATCAAATAGGTTGTGTGAGGAATTTCTATCACTAGTCATTTGATCGTGATGATGTTGTCTATGTTCATGATGACATATTTGATTTCTCCCATGGGTTCGGTATTTGTTTTTGTTCCACCCCTCTATTGGAGCTTGATCTCCATACCTATGTTCATCTTTATCGAAACTAGACATTGAAGGGAAAGAGGAAGATGAGGGACTAGAAGAATTTTCATGGCTTCTATGGTATTTTTTGAGGTCCCTTGATTTATCATTTCTAGGTTTTGAGAAGGTATTAGGCCTTCAGGCCTCCCCTAGTTTAGGACTTGCTTCATCTTCTCCAAGATTGTCTGCCTTAGGTGAATGTATTCTTTGGGTGTTGTTAGGGTGGTCATGAATATAAGAAACCCTTACATAAATTTGGTCACTCCAATCTTCTTCATCATATATCTTGTTATTTCTTTAATGAATGCATTCACTATGTAGTGCGTTGTCACTTCTGTGAGAGAGAGTCATTGCCATTGGTTTATGATGTGTGTGTATGTGTTTTAATATTTTTTGAAAGATATATCATTAATATTGTTACAATTATTGTGTATAATATAACTAATCTAGATGACTAGCACCATCCCCAGCAATAGCACCAATGATGAGCGATGAGGTATCCCTACACCCAACCATACAAATCATAAGTGTTCACACATGATCTAGTTGAATTCCATGGATGGGACTAGTTGTGGCATCTAGATCATTAGGCTTTGATCATAGTTTGTTGTCTTCCCACTTGGACTAGTGGTAGCTTTATCATGTATGGTTTAGTCTAAAGTGAGGCATATGATTTTGTCTAATTCTACTTTTCTCCTAATGATGATAAAGGGGTAAATTGATTAAGCTAATGAACAATGGAAAGTGAAATCTAACTAGTCTATGTGCAATGAGTATTCACCCTTAATCATCTGTATACATCTTGGACTTCATAAGCCTACTTTTGGGATTTCCGAGTGTATGCAATTGGGTGTGCCAAACAATACACTGTTGGATTACCAAGTACTTACACTTAAACACTAGTGATTAAGATGTACACATTTTTCTTAATAACAGGAATAGTAAATAGCAATAAATGGAATTTTTTAACTAAGGAAAACCATAAATAATTAATAGTTAAAAGCAAAAATAATTTAAGTGGATGCTACAATGATGGAAGCAATCTCCATCTTTATTACCAGTCATGTAACATATCCAAGTATGTCACACTCAAAAAAAGGTGTCATGTGATTACAAACATCACACTTGGAGCATGCACTGGGAAAATAAGAGGACTAAAAGAAGGACTATCAAAAACTAAAAACTAAAACTAAGACTCTACTGCTTATTTCTTTTCTCCAACTGGGCACCCAAGTGCTGTGTTTATAGGCTAACCCAAAGGAGATGACATCAGATATCTAACATTCCTTCTAGGCTTTGACATCTGGTACTCGACATTAGGGCCTAACAATTGATGCCTCATTAGTTATGATTAATAAGTTTCCTTTTACCGTTCCTCTGTTTCTCTTTCTAATATTCAAGTATGTATCCTTATGTGCATAGGAGTATGGGACAAATAGAGATTTGGATGTTTTGTATGTTGGTTTAGCTTAGCATGCCATGATTATACCATGGGTTTGTGATGGTTTTTATGCATGGAGTCTTTTTTATGAATATGATTAATACTATGCATTATGGATCCTTTTTGGATGCTATAAGATTCCATTACAATGCTCTAGAGGATTTATTTATTGTGCTTCTATATTTCTATAATGTCTTGACTAATTTTAGAATTTTCAGGTGGCAACCTTATGCAAACCACAAGTCATGGTTGACTCACCCTCTAGTCATGATGTTTATTTAGTGGAAAATGCAAGTTAATGTTGATGTGTGGCCAAGTTGTAATGTTTATTTACATGAAAAATGTCTTGGGTGCAAGTCATGATCCATTTGTTGTAACAACAATGATCCTAATGGAAGTTGTAATGGGAAAACTGAGAATTTCATGTTCTATGTTCATGCCCAAGGTGAGTGGTGAAAAAGTTGCAATCTAGTCATAGTGAAGGTCATGATCCCATCTTAAGTCACTATTCATAAAAGAGCTAGCCTCAAGTTGCATTCTATAGAAAAGATAAGGAAATTATACATCAAAGTTATGAACAAGTTATACATATGAGCATGTGAATTTGTGTATGAGTAGTATGTGTAAAATGCACTCATGAAATTATGTGTTTTTGTTATAGACCAATAAATTCTTTGATATTATGATGGTCGTAGACATGATATGTGTATACATGAGTTGTATTTGGGTATGCTTATGAGTTTTTATAGTTGAAAATATGAAAGTGGTGTTGATGTAGACTTGATGTGGCATGGCAATGTCATGGTACCCTTACTAGCAATCATATATATAGTATGTGTCATGATGTGATGTGTATGCTTGCATGTAGGATCAAGTAGCAAAAATTGCCTCTAACTACTAGTTTTTAATGTATGATCATAAATGTGACATGTGTTGTCAATGAATTTTTTCTTTGGCTTAAGTTAATGTATTATGATATATGATGTGCAATGACATATGTAGCACTCATTATTTGTGGTTGCTCAGCAAGAAAAGCTAGCATGAGACATGTAGTTAAGCTCTTATCTCTAGTATCATCCTAGGTGTGGGACAGTGTAGGTATGTTTGTTTTTATAGTTGGTACATGCTATAGGTGAAACTTGAAAACACCCATGATCAAACCTCTAAAATACTAGTTATGACATCTCATTCTTAGATATCATGGTAAATGTCAAAAATTTGTAATATTTGATAGTATGCATAAAGAAGATAATAGGTTAAATGCACAAAGAAAATGAAAATAATGCTTTATTAATGTAAAATATTGTAAATGGATCATGCTATAAGGGTTTCTTGGGATTATCTTTCTTTGAAATATATCCCTTAGAAGCAATCCAACATTGCCACAATAGTTAGGCTTGTAACTGACTAGAAGGAATGGCTAGTCCTCTTCCTATCTTGCTTCACTTGACACTCATTACTTGTCATTGATGGCTCCACAACTTTAATTCTTAGGCATTAATGAGTGGTAGGGTATTCTAAAACTCCACCATACAAGTCATGAGTGCATGTGCATGAAAAAATTGTAATTTGTGGATGGAAAATATATGTATGCTAGGAGTTAATAGTAGGTTCATGATTATTATCTTCCCACTTTAAGTTAGTGAAGTTTAAGTGTATGGTTTAACTCTCAATGAGACATATGATTAGTTGATGTTGTTGGACTCATAATACTCCTAGTTGTAAATATAATGAAAGTGAGGTTAAAATCTAAGTCTAAGTAATGATAGGAATGTAAATATACTCTAGACTATGGTGATGAGCATCTAGTCCTGGCTTTCCAGTCATGTCTTTAGCTCATGCAACTATTACTAGGATTACCAAGTAAGTTCACTATTGAGCACATCAAGTGAAACCACTACTAGGTTATCAAACAATTACACTTTAATGCTCAAAACTAGTCATACTCCTTCTGCTTAACTATAGAACATGAAAAGTAAAGGACTTTGGAATTGTAAAGTGCTAAGCTAAAGTAAACAAGAAAATTAAGATAAGTAAAAAAAAAAGAACTAAGGGAATGCTGCAATGATGAAAAGAAATCTCGATCTTTATTGCCGAACATGAATTGTGCCCAAGAACAATCCACTCGAATAAAGACAATGTACAACTACTCAATAGCACATTGTGGGCATTCACTCTCTATCGTTAACTACAAAAACAAACTACAAGAGTCTAGTCAAGGGTGGAATAAAATTCTTTGTTAATAGTGCAACCAAGTATTGGTATTTATAGGACCATACATATCTTGAGACTTCACATCAATGATGATGTAGCATGAGCTACAATATCATAAATACAATAGTGTTCTTGGAAAAAATGATTTTATCAAGTATAAATACCCAAGGTCAAATCTCTAAAGGTTACCTCAAGAGACATTCTCATTATTACAAGGTGCTCTTTTGGATCTTAATTAGAACTTGCCCTTTTGCATCTTATTACAATAATTACAACACTTCTTATGAAGAGGCATCATCTTTTTGTTTTTGGAATAGCACCATTTGGAAATGGGGATGTGATAATCTACCTCCCTTAGGTTTCATTCATCCTTAAATGAGTCCACATTCACGATATTTTCTCTAGCTCTAGTGTTCCTTCCATGCTCCAATGCTCTAATACTTTGATTTCTCCTTATGATTTGAGGTTGAATATCTTAATGTTATCTTATTTATTTTGTAAAAAAAATGTAATTGAGAGGAATATGTAAGAAAATAAATCTTATTTTATCTATATTTACCTCTTTCTCTAAGATAGTTACAAAGGATGAATTAAAGGTATACCAACCATCAAGCACTAGTCCTAATCAAAGTTACATAAAGTGTAACTCATATATGATTACCCAATTGAAGGTAGGACAAATCGTTATTCCCAACTTGCATTATGTTAGATATATTAGTTACCTAATTAAAATATAAATTAAACAATGAATAAAATAGGAAGGTTATGAATAAAAGTAAGGTTAAGAGTCTCTCATCAACCTCAGTATTCAAGAGATGTAGTTATAGTTTTACCATAAAGGGTATATGATCAAATGGCCTTGCTCAGGATGGTAGGGTTTAATGTTGCTTTTTAATTTAATCCTTAGGAATTAACTAAAATATATTGATAACTTGGAATAATTGGGCATCATACCAAATATAGTCAAGGGTCTTGAAAAATGATGTTAACCCATCTTCATTAGTCATAGTAGCATAATTGGTAAATTATGGTTTTTGATTAGTATTATTCATTAACATCATTTTTTCTTGAAATCTCAAATTTTTCTTATCTATTAAAGATTCAAAATAGCTAGAATATGCATTAGCTAATGAAATTACATGATGGACTAATAAGAACATATTTTAGAATTAGCATAACAATTTCCGTGGCAAGACTTCTTATAAGAAAAAGGCATTAGTTAAATTGATGGGGAGGTGAAGGTAGGTGGCCAAGAGATGAGGGTCTTCTTGGGCTATGGCTATTGTAGAACTGCTACAGTGCATGTGGCTTTGTGGCCTTGTTGTAGTGCAACCACACCTCACCCCACTACGGTCAAGCTACATAGTAGGATAGCCAAACCTTATGATCCCACTACAACGTGGGATGGCTTGGCTGTATAGCTAGTCACATTGTCACTAGGGCTTAACATGTGCCATTTTAAAAACATATTTTAATATTCTTTTAATCAACAAATTTTAGGCAATTGACATGACAGTTACCTAAATGATGGATAAGAGTTTATTTTGGCTAATGGAAGGTTTTGAGTTTATTTCTTAACGTTAAGATTTTGACTTTTTATCATTAATTAATTAATTAATTGAGACTTGCAAAATTAGAATCTTTGAATGTCAATATCTTCTAAATTGTAAGTTTGATTAGGATGAAATTGGTACTGTTGAAATTGTTCTGATGAGTACTCTGCATGGGCATGTTTTAGAGTTCAGAAGCTACATTAGATTTTTACGATTTGAAAAGATATAAATAGCCTATTTATTAAATTGGTCCTTACTACACTGAAACAATGGAAACATAAGGATTTATAGCTAACTTAAACTCAATTATAAATGGTATACTAGCTCTTAGATAAAATGTAACACATATGACTTTATAATTTCACAAGTGATGTAAGCCTATTACCTTGCATCATAGTAATACCCTAGCAAGGTACTAAGGAGAAGTAAGATATTACAACATTATTCACCTAGTGTTGGTTTTCCTATGAATCTCTTGGTAATAATCCTTATTAGCTAAATAGGGATAATACAATTTTATGGCTAAGTTAAATTCCTTAAACTTACTAATGTATAAGTCCTTGGTATAGGCAAATGATGAATTCTAAAAAGGACAAAGTTCTAATACTTAGGCCGTGGTTACTATCCTTACTAGGGGAACTTAATAATAGTCTTAATTAATTAATATTCTAATAATACTATAGTATAGGTAATAGTTATTTGGACTGATGTATCCTTGACTTACCAACGTTTCTTGAAGTTGATGTACTTGGTTGAAGTGTAGTAAGATATCTTGATCCCTAATATCCATAAAAGTCACTACAAAAGAATCTTGTACATTACTAAGACCTATCTTAAACATGATGTCTATTTGAGGTTATTTTGTAGATGTGTGGTATGGACTCAATCATTTATGAAAATCACTGGAAGAGTATCTTTTGGCTTACATGGATCATCTTGGACACAATGTGAATCTAGTGGTGGTCCCATGGTTCTTCCTAGATTATGGCTTCATGGTTCATTATTGGATTATAATCGGTCCTTGATTTTGATTGGCCCTTGGTTGTGGTTTACTCCAATATCAATTGTAACATTCCATTTCTATATGTCATGGAAAATGTTAAATATTTGTAACACTTTACATTATTTATAATGAAAATAATAGGAAAAATACAAAATGAAAATAAAAAGAATACTTTATTAATTTGGAATAGTGTATCTAGGTCATTCTCTGAGGGTTCTTTAGGATTATCTTCATTTAGCATCTATCCTTAAGAGGCAATCTAGCACTACCACCATGATTAGCCACAAGGGATGACAAATCCTCTTCCTGTCTCACTTCACCTAGTACTTGTTACTTATAATTAATGCCTCCATAAATCCATGCTCATATGACCTCTAACGCTTGGGTAAAGATACCTTAGGTCAAACCCTTAAAGGTCACCTCAAGAGACATGAATATGATTATAATATGCCCTTTCAAGTCTTGTTATAATAATTACAATACTTGTTAAGAGGAGACACCATCTTTGTTAGGGAGTAACATCATTTGGGAATGGGAACATGATACTAGTGGTTGTGGGTCATAGCTTGATGGACCCTATCATCTATTGGGATTAATAATGAGACTAATAAAAGATCTATAGGCATTTGATTTATGATTACTCATGAATACCAATCACATAACTACTTCATGGGTTTGTGTTTGACTAGTATTGTGTGTTTGTTTAATCTTGGTTGTGATGGGTGTGTTGTTGATTATATACATTATGGTCTTATGATGGTTTGGAGTAGCAAGATTTAAGTCTTAGGAATATATCACTCTTGACTCATGTGATATGACTTATAGCTTAGTAGCACATCCTTGTGTATGGTTGGTTTTATGCATGTGCTTGCTCTAGGCATAGGTTACCATGTGTATGTCTAGTATGATTATTTTGAGACATTAATTAGCATATGAGTCAACATATGTGATGTTGAGGTGCTGGTAGCCATGTATGTACTATGTGTGTATTTATGATGTAATAATTTTTGTACATGTAGTGCTTAAATCACATGCAATACTAACATGTGATGTAAGGTTCTCTCTCTCCTCATTCTCTTATTCTAGTGTGATTCTTGTCAACCATTTGATAGAGAAAATGTAAAGAATTCCCACTTAATTTATATGAGACCTATATTTTGCAAGTAATGGAGTTGAAGATGCACAAGGACATGATAATTGATGGAGAGGATGGAGTTATGCATATTTTGTATATTTATACATTAATGTTTATGTTTCTATGGTTTTTGATATAATTAGTCAATCAGATAAATATTTGTATAAATGACATGAAAAAATGTATATGATATTTGGAGGATGTGGAGAGCAAGCTTAATGCATTGTGAATCGATAGCGATATATGATTATTAGTATTTTAGTTTTGTTAGTAAATATATTATGTGATTTTAATTTATAGTGGTTGCTTCCACATTAAGTATGTTGATGGGTTGTGTGTATGATATTTAATTAGCATTTGATGAGCAACGAGTAGACCCTATGTGCAGCCATACAAATCAAAAGCATTTATGCACAATTTGGTTGAATTGCAAGGACTTTTAGGTTTCTATGTACATTGGTCTAGGAGGTGCATCAACTATTGCAATTGTTGTCTTCCCAGTTACACTTGTATGGTTAAGTATATCTAAGGCATATGATTTTTATGATTTTTAATCTTTTTATGTTCTAAGTTGCCTAAGAATAATGAATAATGAATAAGATAATTAATTACTAAATTAATCTAATAACTAGCTAACACTTAACTAATCTTAACATAAGCATCCATTCCCACTTACCTTACACATCCTAAACATGTATAATGCTACTGGGTTACCAAATGTTAAGTGTTATTAGGATTACCAAGTGTTACACATATGCTTGAAGTGGTCATACTTATGTTTACTACTTAATTTATCTTAATTAATCACTTAATTACTTAAAAAATTAAATAAAATTGCTTAAAATATTAATTTATTAAAGAAATAATTAATCTAGTCTAAGTGTTGCAAGGTTTGATCAGAAAGCTCATCTTTATTACCACACACATTGAAGTGCTCAGGTATAACAGTGCTTGAATAAAGATCCATACACTCTTTGACTCCTATTGAGGGCACTTAGAAAATATTCTAACTTTCAAGTGGCAAAAAATGCTAGAGCTTCACTAGAACTATGAAATCTAATGCCATACCTGTGGTGGAAGGTGAACATTTATAGGTAAAATAGGATGCCCCATTGATGGATACATGTCAACACATCAAACCCTACGTCAATGAGATACCATTGATGGGATCATGTCGACATGGCCAAATCATGACGCTTCAACATATCCCCACGACTAAATGAAAACTTATCCTCAAGTTCTTTACAAAATTTGGAAAGGTATGGAATTATTGACTGACAAAATAAATACACAAATAACACAACAAAACTAAGTGCCTAAGTGTATGGTTTTAAAATGATTACAAAATTTTGGTGTTCAAGACACAAAATTGAACACCAAGACAAAACTAACAACTACAATTCTTCAGATGGAATGAAGAATTTGAAGAAGATCAAATGGTCCTAGGTGGTGGAGGATCTTGAGGCTTCAAAGGACCTTCTCCTACTTTGGTTGCATTCAGTGGTTAAGGTAGTTTTGGTTGTCTTGTAGTAGCTACAACTTTTGGTGGAAGATGAAAGACATCTAATAGTGCCTTGATCTTCTCCTCCTTACTCTCAAGATCCTTGACAGTTCATGTGGCTTCGCCAATGTGGATTGAAATTAGAATATCCCCACGAATAGGGCATTGTAGGAAAAAGCTCCTTAACATTCATGAACTAGGTAACAAACTATTTATGTTCAATATCAAACACTCTGATTGCATTGGGTAACTCTTGGTAGTTGTTGATTTTCTTGGCTAGGTTCTTAGTAGTTGATCATTGATCAGTGAACTTCACTTTGAGAACTGTTGGCGACCATTTGGGATGCAACTGCCAACAAGTGTCCTCGAACAGGATTTAGGTGCCTACTGGTCTCTGGTAACACCAAGGCCTAGATACCCCCAAATAAACTTAGTAGTTAATGTGAGTATGTGTGTGTGCTGTTGCGGTGTGCGGTTATGAAAAATGAAACGATTACATTATGTGTAAACTATAGATGACTTATGTTAAAGAGATTCAACCAACTTTGCCAAGTACTGTGAGTTGTAGAGAGTTCCTATTTTGTTCAATTGCCTAGTCTATGTGGTCCTTATAATACCTACTTGTAACAAATAAAATTTTGCAAAAACATTTGAGCACAACTTTGCGAATCTACTTCTAATTTTCCCCAGAGAAAGAGATAGCTCCACAAGAAAACTAGAAATAGAGCAAGATTCGATGGAAATAGACAGAAAAGAAAGAAAATTTGTGTAGACCTCAAATATTTAAACAAGGTAAAATGACACGAGTAAACACTTCGCAATAAAGCTATCCCAAATTCAATATCTATGAATTGTTCAAACTTCCAAGGCTCAAATAAGCAATTTCTTCAAGACAATCCTACTATGCTACCAAAAATTTCTACGTAAACTACCACATACGAGACTCCATTTTGGTTAGATAATGGATGTCAACAATTGCATTCAACAGAACCTTCAAAAGACTTGACAATTTTAGATTGAAATACCACATAGATTCACTTTAAAGATAAAAAGAAGCTATTTTGGTCCCATCAAAATACCAAAGATTTTCTGAACCCTCTTGACTATTGAATCGTTCAACGGCATGACTACAAGCAGAGGCTCTCTTACAACAATCCCAATAGTGGTTCTTATATGTTGCACAATAACCAAATTTACTACTAAAATGCTCTTAAGGCTTTTAAACACAAGTGCTTCTATAGAAAAATTTTAACAGAAATTTTCTATTAGGTAATAAGAACAATAAGAGCAATCTAAAAATCCCAAAATTACTTACCAAGGATGATACTATCTAAACCACTAGCTAAAAAATTTAAACAAAATAAACATAAAACATAACTCATAGGACTATGACAAAGAGGTTGAAATCTTTACTCTAGCAAGCCATCTTACAAGAAATATTTCACACTTTCTTCTTTACAAAATGCTCTTCTCCCAAGATGCAAAGTATGTCTCCATGTGAGAGCCCAAGTGCTAGCTAGTAGCCTTCCCAAAGTGTGATGGATCAAATGTCTTTTCCCAACAATGTGATGTATCACACCTCCTCTACCTTCCTACCCTTAAAGCCCTTTTATAGGGTCTCCTAGGTAGTTAGGTAAGTTAAAAATATCTTGGGTGGTTATAACCACCATAGAGATAAAAAAGCTGTGGGTGACAAGTGTTCTATTCACCTTCCAAGTGTCTTCATTTAGTTGTCAAGTGTCTTCATTCAGTTGCCAAGTGGCCTCATTTAACCACCATGGAGATAAAAAGGTTGCAATTGACAAGTGTTCCATTCAGTTGCCAAGTGGCCTCATTTAATTGCCAAGTGGTCACCATGGAGATAAAAAGGTTGCAGTTGACAAGTGTCCCATGCAATTGACAAGTGGCCCTTCAGTCGCCAAGTGGTCACCATGGAGATAAAAAGGTTATAGTTGACAAGTGGCCTTGGTGGTGGTTATAACCACCATTTCAATTGACAAGTGTTCAATTCACATGGGACTTTGAACAATTGTTGCACAAATTCCCTTTTTAAATCATAAAATATTGTATCATAGTAGTAGAGATAATAACCATGGAGTTGATGCATACATGGATGGGTTAATATATAAATATATATGTAAGTGTGTACAAACGAATGCATAAATGGAGTGGTGCTCTCACGTTTTCAACACAAAGTGAGTGTCACGTTATGTAGTTTGTGTAGTGGTCGTCGTAGTCTAGGTTCCTGCTTTTTTTTATTTAAAACCAATGAAACATATTGGTATCCCTATTAATATTAGCCCTACAAATCCTATCAGGATTTTTCAAAGGTAATTTAATCTTGTAAGACACTTCTAGTTCCCAACTCATCATAAGATTTGTATTTACCGGCATCCTACATTTGGTATCTCTTTGCATTGCTTTATTAAGAGATGAAATTTTCTTTGTTACTGCAGAGGCCTTCCTTCCTTGATTTCTCCATGAAAGGAATGCTTTAGTTGATGATGTAGACAACCAATGATGTTGCTTTCAGGAAAATACTCTAGTATACCTAATCCACCTCATAGCATGTTCCAAATAAGAGTTAGACAGACCTCTGGAATATCCACAAAAGAGATGAGTTGGAAGAAGGTGAACATCTTCAGTAGGGATAAGTAATGATCAAAGAATTCTACAGACTTGAGCCATGTAAAATTTTCAACCTAATGAATTTTGAGAAGCAAAATCATATGCTTATTTCCCATGCTAAGCATCAGTTCAATTGATAATCTGAAGAATTAAAATTAGGGAGAATAAATGCAACCCATCTCATCCAATCTTTTTTTTTTTGCGAGTGACAGGAATCAATACCTTTTCAACCTACATCTTGTCATTTCAATAGTTCTATTGAAATATTTTAAAGGTTTGAATCATCTCATATCTCTGTTCCATGAAATGGCCAAAATGTGAAAACAAGAACCTCAAGTTCAGCATTGACAATCTTAAGATTCTACTCGGTATCTTTGTGATGCCTGAACTCTGCCTTGTAGAGCAAGTATGAACTAGCCACTTATTTCTCAAATTCTACCTATAGCCTACTAATAGTTAGCATTTCCAAATTTGCATAACAAAGCTTGGTAAGCTCCATGTACTCCATCATCTCCTTAATTTGCAACTCTTTCATGTGGATCTCTCCTTTGTTGTAGTCATTAAGCCCATTAAAGATAGGCTACCAAACATCACCTCCTTCCTTGAGCTACTAGAGGGCCTTATTTATTTTTACCTTCATCATCTGAATGTACTTTTCATTGATTTCTTTTCATAGGCCAACTTGATCTTTGTAATGATTCTTAACTCTCTCAAATTTAAGAGCCTCATTCTTGTAAGAGGCACTCTCTATAGTGGATTTTTGTTGAAGGGCTCAGACTTCCTCCATGGAGAGATTTCTATTTTTAGCTACCATTATTCTCAATTCATTATTTACTCTACCTAGCTAATTTTGATATTGATGGATAAAATCTTGCATTTTTTGATTTTTCACATCAACATTTCACAAGCAATGATTTTCTATTATCAAAATTGCTTTCTCATGGCACATCTGGACTAAATCCATTTGAATGGTATACGTTTTGGCATTGGACATGGACTAGTTAAAGACAGTTGTCTTCTTCTTGTTCTCAAACTTTTTGAGCTTGTCTTAAAGCTACTTGAAGGCTTCATCATATGTTAGTGTGGGATTGAGAAATGTGGGATCAACAAGACATGCTCTTAATTCAACAACCTCCACAGCCAAGTGTTGGTTTTCAGGTTGGACTATTTCAAGTTGTCCCTTTAATATGATGTGTTTGCCCCTTGCTTTTAGCAACTTCAATTGGGTTATAGTGATTATATTCAAAAGGTCAAAGATATCTAGAATTGGTTGCTCAATTCCCACTAGTTGTTCTAGAAACTCCTTGTGTTAGGCTACACTTAATCTACCACTAAGGATTCTTGTAAAAATTTGTGCATCTTTGAGTCTAGAAATGTCTAGTAAAGGCATTTTAGGTGCATTTAATGCTTCAATAATTTTGTTAGCAATCACCTCTACCATTGTCTCCTACCCATGATACTGCATCAATAAGACAATTACTCCCTTGCCCTCATCTAGAGGCACCAAAAAAGTAGTAGTGTTCAAAAAGATTTCTGGGAATTGTTGTTGTTGCAAAAGAGATACCATTACCTATTAGGCATTAGGATTTGATCTTGTAGATAGCTATGTTCTTTGGGCTGGGAAAATTGGCCCACCTCCTTCCATCTAGCTAATAGTTCAAGCCACTTCATTAAGGTGGCTCATCGTTGGGCAATACATAGATGGATCGCCACCACTTGTTCTTGCTCATTACTCCTACTCTTGCAAGAGCTACTCTTAGATCTCATGCATGCACTCAAGGGAAATGCAAAACTTTGGTGTTGTGTTGTGAGTAGGTAGTGGAGGTGGTGATTTCTGTTCCTCTTCTTGAATGACTTTGGCAAGAAGTTTGTCCTTCATCATCTCCACCTAGGCAGTGAATAGAGCACATCAGATAGTGTCATTTATATAGTGTGCTATGCCTCCCCTCTTGCATAGTTTTTGAATGAGACATGGAAAGGAGAGTGCCTTCCTTCCACATTCATTTTCTTTAAACTACTTCTCTATCTCAAGATAGATCCATTGTGGAAGGTTGACTGGGAATCAACCACTTAGAGAGGCACATTCACAGGCTGAGAAGGGTGTGTTCTTGCTTGGCCTCATCATGGGATTGAGTTGGAAGGCTACAATCTTAAAGTATGCACACTACACCTTGGTTAGTGCATCAAAATCCTTACAGTTGACTCCATAATAATGCTGCAACCATTCCTTCATGATGTTAGGATCTACTTGCATGGGGATTTTACCAAGGTTGGCCCTAGTTTCTAGTAATCCAAGGGCCTCTACAATGGCTTTCACTGAGTAGGACACTGAAATGTCCTTGATCTTGATTGTTGAACTAGCCTGCTAATTATTCTAGAATAGGTATGTCTCTCACATGTACCACTTCCTACTAGAAGTGATTGTGGACCACATAGGAGAGTTTTGCTAGTGAAATTTAACTTCTAATGGTGAAAACTCTAAGAAGGGTAAAAATTTTAACTCTTGAAGCACTAATTTCTAGACCTCCTTGTTTATGATTTTCTTGAGGCAAGCCTTGGTCAAGGACACCTCAAGGTTCGGTCTAGTCTCTGGTACCACATCTTGGTGAGACTGTTCTATTGCAGCCACTTCTTCGAGAATCTATCAAATAGATTCTACTTTGAGAGACACTTTGGGCTCCTCCTGAAGAGGTCCCATGGAATGGGTTTCTACTTGCTCATGTGCCTACTCTTGACCCCTTTCTATTCTTGGTCGTTTTTCCCTTGGTTGGGATAGTGCTCCTTCCTACATGCACTTTCATTTTGACACCATCTATGATTACAACATAGCCAAGGATTAGAATTCATGTGTAACTTATAATATTTTAGTACCTTCTCTCATTAGGTAGTTACCCTTAGGCTAGGTTTTAACCATGGTATATTGATTATTTTATTCTTATTTTGATGATTTTTAACTTTGAATTTTACCAAAGATTATTGGAAGGGTTTAACTTTCATGATTTGATGTTTTCATGTTGATTTCTTAGTTAAATCTTTGTGGGAGTTACAAATTTTTTCAAAAAAAAAAAAATTCATAAAAAACTTAAGGTTCGTGGCCCCCATGATGAAGATCTTACCTTTGGTAGCTACTAGGTTGAAGAATGGAGTGAATTAGACAAATAGGTAGGAAGATATGGCTCTGGGAAGGTTCTAGGCTTTGGAAAATTCAAAACCCCCCTCTCATTTATGAGAACATGTGAAAAATTGCTGAGTGTTCACATGTATTTATAGGATTTTTTTCCTTGCATTGATAGGAACCTATCAATGGGGTCACGTTGATGGGAGGGATGCATATATGAAGTCCCATTGACAAAGGTGTTCTAGAAATTTTTTTACAATGAATATCTTGAAAAATACAAGGAATTTTTACATGAAATTAGAGTCTACAAAGAGCCAGAAAAAGCATGAACATGATGAAATGCTAGAAGAGGGCTTGGAAATTCATAAAATTGGAGAATTTAATGGGAGAATGAAATTTTCTTGGAGAAAATGCCTTAAGGAATGCATAGTTGGATGCAACCAATGGGGCACACAAAATATTTGACTGTGAAAATGCTTAAGGATAAGGAACTTAACTAACCCAACCAAGAGGTATGCAAGTGGATCCTCCCCATAGTAGGTTCATGCTATTTTTACACTTGCATAACCTTAACTAAGGAGTCCATGGGTCCCATAGTTGATTAATGGTTATGAAAAGTTAAGGACTAAATCCAGAAGAATCTACTTAAGAATTTCAACACAACAAAAAAAGATATGGAAACTTTTAGTAAGGTGAGTTATGAAAAGCATTAATGGATGAGAGAGATGATGGAAAGGAGTTCTGAATTATGGTCACATGAAGTCCCTTATGATCTGATGGTTAAATGACCTAATAAATTTCATCCTTACTCCAAATCAAAACCAATCACTTTTAGTGACTTTACATCAGCACTCTAAGACCAAACCATCCCCTCAAGACACAAGAATGCTCCCTTAGATCAATCACCATTCCTTATTTGAGAAGAGAAAAAAGTAGGAAGCGAGAAAGGGCCTTAGTTACAGGGGACCTTTAGGCATGGGTAATATTTCTTTCTAGTTCCATAACTAGTGCTTATAGCTTGTTATTTTGTCTAAGGGATGTGCTTTGAATTCGCATAATTTTTTTTTGAATTTTATGTTTTTATAGATTTTTTGATGGGAACCGCACCATGCCAAGGATTTTAGATTCCTTTTTATTAGTCAATAGCAAATGGTAAGAGATCCATGAAAATAGAATTATACTTGAGTAAGTAGAAAGGTACAGATAGTATTGAATCCCCTTGAAGTCACACCTTTTTCAAACCTTTGAATCTTTCCAAAGTTTGGAAATTACCAAGGTCACAAGTTCATTAAAGTTTTATTAATGAAAAGAAACCTCATATTTCAAATACTAGGAAGACCATAGAGTTTGTGAATGGGTGGATGATGTGGCCTCACTATCTATTCCATGAAAAAGAAACCATGTCTTAATCATCAATCATCAAAATTTAAAAATAGAAACCAAAAATTAGCAATCAAAAAACATTAAGTACAAACCACCATTAGTAATAGCTATAGCATCATTGTGTCCTATTGGCAACAAAGCAGTTTATTAGAAAACAAGAGGAAAAGGTCACACCAAAATAAAGTAAAATATAAAAGAAATTGTGAAATATTCAAGAAAGTTAAAATGTACTAATGATGTTGTAAAACAAAAATTGGGAAAAATAATAAATTGTAAAACAAAAAGGTATATAAAAAAGGTACAAACACTGAGGAGCCATTTTAAGGATTAGCATGAATGGCCATCTCCCCTACAATTGATTTGGAAGGAGGAGATCTAAAAAATTGAGCATCTAAGGAGTCACTGCTTATATTAGCTTGCTTTGGCTCAAGGAAAGGTTTTACTTATTACATGTTGACTAGTTGCTTTTTGTTTGGACTCTCAAGTTTGTATATTAATATGGCCCCACAAGAAAAGATTTCATAAATGATATAAGGCCCTTCCCTCAACATTTGGAACTTATCCATTTATATGACATGTGTGGGATTCTAGTAAAGGACCTTGTCTCCAAGTTGAAATTTGACTTTCGTTATTCTAATTTCATGGTGTTTTTTGTTAAATGCCTTATGCACTTAATTCAATGATAGGAACACTAAATGATTCTCATCTAGTAGGTTGAGATTGATTAGTCATTCATTTTGTGCTAAGCTAAGGTCAAGATCTAGGTTATAGGCTATTGAAAGTGTAAAAAGATTAGATTGAATTGGAAGTGTTGGTAATTTTCTATACACCAACTCATAGGGAGAGTAGTCCATAGGAAGTTCCCATGTGGAGTGATAGGTCTAAAGGGAATCATTGAGTTTTTGCTCTAGTCTCTTTTATATTTGCTAATTTTTTTGGTTAAGATCTTAGTGATATCCCTATTGGTAACCTATGCTTGACCATTGGCTTGGGGGTGGTAAAGTGTTGTTAATTTATGTTCAACTTCTAAGCATTTCATAAGCTTACAAAAGGTAGCAATTGTAAAATGAGTACCATTATTAGAAATCAATGCACATCATACCTCCAAACCTGTTTACAACATTTTGTTATACAAACCACATAGTAGTGGAAGATGTATAATCGATGGTAGCTATTACTTCTACCCATTTTGTATAATAGTTAATAGTGACTATTATGTATGCCTTTCCATTTGACATGGGTGAACCCATGACATTTATGCCCCATATGTCAAAGGGTTCTAGTGGTTGGATCCACTATTGAGGCTCCTTCATTCAAGTAATCCTTTCACCATCTCATTGATAGCATTCATAAAAGTAGATGAAGTGGTGAGAATCCATGAAGAGTGTTGGCCAATAATTCTCTATCATTAGGATCTTAATTATCATGTGTCTCCCAGCATAGTGATCCCCACAAGGACCCTCATGAGCATTTGGGAGAATGCACAATTGCTCAGCATCAAGAACACATAACAAACTAGGCCATCAGCACACACCTTGTAAAGATGTCCATTAATCTCCATGAAGTGTTTGGCCTAACGAAGAAAATACTATTTCTTCCTATGGTCTAATTCTTGTGACATCTCCTAAGTGAGAAGATAAGTAAGGATGTCATTGTACCATGTAGGCTCAACGAGCACTTGTTCATTTTATTACACCAACAAAGAGGAGTTCATCAAGAAATTGATCAGAAAGTGGGCTTTCCTCCTCTTTGTTATTTCATCATAACCAAGCCAAGTAATCATCAACCACCTTCTTAGTTTCCTTTCAATCTACCATTGTAAGATTGAACTCCTGTAAAATCACCAGCCATCATATGACATAGGGGCCCACCATCAGCTTGTTCATGAGGAAGTGAATGGCACTATGATCTATGTGCATAAAGACCTTATATTGAACCATATAGTGCTTAAACTTCTCCAAGGCATACATTACTTCCATAAGCTCTTTCTGTATTATGGTGTAGTTGAGTTGTGCACCCACAATGCTTTGACTTGTGCAGTGGATCTAATAAGGATGTTTTTGATTGTCTAACTATGTAAACCTAGCTCCTGAGGCATAGTTCGATGTATCCATCATGATGTGAAATGGATAGGACCAATTAGGTGCTCATAGAATTGGATTTTATATAAGCTTTTCTTTGAGTTTTTGGAATTCCTTTTTGCATTCCTCAATCCATATGAACAAAGCATCTTTTTTTGTAAGCTCAACCAATGGTTTAATGATCTTAGAGAAATTCACTAGGAATCCGAATATTTTTAAGGTCCAACTTAATCCTTGGTTGAGAAATTCTAAGCCCCAACATAATGCCCTCCTAGACCATGAGATGGATCTTTTGCTAGTTGAGCCTAAGATTGGTCTCCATGCACCTCTTAAGAACTTGCTCAAGGTAGTTCAATGCCTGATCAAATGTAGCATAATAGGTGGAGAAGTCATCCATGAAGAACTCCACCCTGCTACTAATTTGCTATTAAAAAATCCTAAGAACAAGACGTTGGAATGTTGTGGGGACATTGCACAAACCAAATGGTATTTTTAATATGCAAAAGTCCCCTTGGAACTTGTGAATGTAGTTTTGGCCTAATCTTCTTATGCCATCTGAATTTGGCTATAGCCATTATAACCATTTAGAAAGTTGTAGAAAGAATGCCTAGAAATAGTGTCCAACACGTAGTCCAAAAATGGTAAAGGAAAATGATCTTTGTAGGTCACCATATTCAACAACTTAAAATCAATACACACTCTCCACTTGCCACCTTTCTTTGGCACAATTACAAGTAGGCTAATCCACTCGCTATTCACAATTGGATAGATTAACTTAGCCTAGAGGAGTTGTTCAATTTTCTCTTTAACAATCTACTTCAATTTGGGATTTAGTTGCTGCTACAACTACCTCTTTAGCTTGATGGAAGGATTAGTATAGATGCAATGCTAGCATATACTAGGATCAATACCTATGAGTTTAGTATATGACCAAGAAAAGGCTATTGGCCATTTGTTAACCACATTCAACAACATATTTTTCTACTTGGGAGCAAGATTAGTATTGATTATCATTGGCTTTTCATTTTTAAGAAATGCATATTCCATGCTAGCAAGTAGAGTTTTCAACTCTAGGGGCTCATGTTTAAAATTTTTAGGGATTTCCAACTCTTCCCAATAAGTATCATCAAGTTATCATTTAAGAGTTAGAGATGAGCTTGCTCTAGTTCATCTATGCCTTCAACATAGGCACATGTTAAGCTCTAAGTTGGTTCCATCCAAAGTGTGCTACTTTCAAGATCAACTGTCAGCCATTGGGTGCTCTCCTATTTTTTGGCTACTACATACAAAAACCTTTGAATTTTAGATTCAAACACACATTTTCTACATGCTAAGATTGATGTGCTCTTAATAGATCATAATTTTTTCACATAGTTGCATCCTATATCACTGTACACAATGCATGGAACTCTCTTCTTCTTGATCTTTTTAAAAGCATTTTCCTTGGAAATTTCTAAGGAAATATCTCTGATTCCCAAGTGTTTATCAATATTTCTTAGCCAAGCCCTTTCCATGATGATTGGGAAGTCCCCTTGTAATTGCTAGGACAAGTCACTAGGAAATTAGTAGGATAGGACCACCCACAAATAGTGGTCACAATATCCTCCACTAATCCCAAGCGAATAGTAATGGACTGATCTACTGACTCAAGATGAATGTTACTCTTCTTTCTACATATGGTTGTGGTGTAGCTCCATTTGGGTAACAAGCTTGTTGTCACTAATGGAACTACTTGGGTAAAAAGCTAGTTATGGTGGAATGATACATTGATGATACTACTCATATGGTGGTGGTGGAGCTCCACTTGGGTAATAAACTTATTGTTGCTAGTGGAACTACTTGGAATTACCTTACGGATAAGGCAATCTGCTAGGTGCTTTCCTTCTTTCCAATCTAGGATTTATAGCATACACCTCATATTCTTGAAAGTGTGACAAAATAGGGAAACATCCCTTAGGATGATCATATTGGCAGATGTCACACCCACCATCATGATCTGATTTAGGCTCCACAACTGATGAGATGCGGTTTACACTAGGCCGCGATATCGCGTACGCGATATCGCGACCGACGCGATATCGCATCCCATGCGATATCACGTACGCGATATCGCGTCTTCTCCTGTGATATCGCGTACGCGATATCGCGTCGCGCCGCCATTTCTATAAATAAGAGGTTGCACTCCCCTTTTTCCCCAATCCTGGCTAGTGTAGCGAAGCTCTGGCAGATTGATCACTCCAGAGTTAGAATTTTTCCCCATGTGCCCGCAGTAGGAGTCCTAGAGTGAACGGCTCTTTATTCGAGCAGCTTGTAACCTGAACCCAAGTTGTGTACGGCAATAAAGACGAACTTGTTTGGATAAACCTTGCAGCACGTGGTTTCATTTATTGCTTTATTTCCTGCTTTCCTAGTGCGTTCAAGTACGACTTGATTACGAGCGTCTACGGACGTGTACGGCTAGTCAAGGAATCGGCTGCTTGACGCAATGCATGAGTACGACTCAATTACGAGCATTGGATGCTTGGTAACCCAGTAGCGTATTCCAGGATTCTGCGCTTGGTAACTCCCGGGTCTAATGTGTACGGCTAGTTGAGGAATCGGCTGCTCATTGCTAGGCTAGATCGTGTGATAAGTACGACTTAGTTACGAGCACCCACGGGTGTGTACGGCTGGCTAAGGAATCGGCTGCTTATCACACGTAGGCTAAATAGGTGCCTCAGTACGACCACTTCGAGCACTTGCGTTACGTGTGGCGATCCCAGTAACGATTAGCGTTTGGTAAGCTGCAGTTGCATAGTTCAGGGTGTGTCCGGCAAGTGGGAACGGATGCTGACGCTAGTTAATTTAGACTTAGATCTTAGTTAGAGTTAGTTTAGTTTTCTCAACCCTTTCTCCTGGTAGCATAGAAGATAAGCCGAAAATACCAAAAAAATCACATACCTCAGACTTGCTTAACCATACACCGTGACACATACAAGCAAGCCTGGGAAGACAACGAACGATTAACCCCAAGTGTTTCTTGTGGCGTTAAGGCATTTAGTCTGCGGAGTTCGACCGGATCGCGCGTGTACGCTCGTATTCGTATGGTGGAGTGTAGGGGTACCTCGCCACTCATCATTGGCGCCGTTGCCGGGGACTAAGTGTTTTTTCGCCAATTTAACATAAGGGATATCACTCACATCGTTGTGAGCTTAAAACGAACCTTAGGGTTAATCAGTTAATCAAGAACAATAAATAACGGTGAAATTAGCACACCAATAGAAATGGCTTCTTCTCACGAAATCAACTCACCTAAGGACAATACAGGAGAAAGTCAGCATCATACGCATAACCGAGATCAACCATGTCCTCAACAATCTAAGGTCACATATACTCATCCCGATGAGTATGTGCCAGATTTTACCTTTGTTTTCCATCAAGATGAGCAACTGCGGTGGAGAGACATGCAAGGTAACATTGTGTTACCCCCAGATCGCTCTGCTTCCAACATGCTTTTCCGTGCCTTGGTACGGTATGGCATGCAAGAGCTGATTACTGAATACGTTGCAGATGATTACACTCTGAGGGATTATCGTCCCAGAAAAGCCCAACGTATTCAGGATGCAATACAGGAGAGCCAACATTCACTTCTGAAGGGCAAGGTTTCCCATGTCATTAGTGAAATAGGAGACGAGGATCCCCCCACAACGGGTTTCTTAGAAAATGATGTTCCTCCTCCTCACTCTGGTTAAGAGGTTAGGCATCAGGGCCTTAGATCAACGATACATATTCCAGGCTCTGATCCCCGTGAGCACCAGCTGTTCACGGCAGGAACAATCACTCGCACTAATGATGGACTCGTTGATCGTCGCAACAGTCGCGACC
>MNCI01004895.1:526589-543440 GCA_015680685.1 Gnetum montanum | reverse complement strand
TGACACATACAAGCAAGCCTGGGAAGACAACGAACGATTAACCCCAAGTGTTTCTTGTGGCGTTAAGGCATTTAGTCTGCGGAGTTCGACCGGATCGCGCGTGTACGCTCGTATTCGTATGGTGGAGTGTAGGGGTACCTCGCCACTCATCAACAACCTCTTCAACTCTAGCAGCCTTACGCTTACCCCTTTGATGAGCATGTTTAGCTTCCTTCCTTCTTCTGTGGTCATGAACACTACTTTGCTCTTTGGATTCCTCTATAATTTTTAGAGATATTTAAAAATTTTCATCTAAAGAGTCTTACATTTAATCTACCTAAGCTAAAATTTCAGAGATAGATTTCTAGATTGGTAAGGTTTTTCACCACACCACTTTGTCAAGTGGTGCCTCCTCCTCATTATCAATAAACCAAACATCCTTTTTTCTAATGGAAGGATCTCAATTGTATTTCTCCACATGTTCTCTTTTTTTGAGCTCTCCTTCTTCTTTTGTGACCTAATCAATGAGCCTTTGGAACTGATGGTTTCTAAGTTTTGACAATCTCCCTTGGGCATAGACCCCAAGAGTTCTTTGTGTTTCTGTTCAAAGCCCATTTATGATATGGTGAAGCTACTCCCTTTGTGAATAATCATGGCTAGTACATCTATGTAAAAGGGAATAATACCTACCCATGGCTATGTCTAAAG
The DNA here is from genome assembly GCA_015680685.1 of Gnetum montanum. Taxonomy (NCBI): domain Eukaryota; kingdom Viridiplantae; phylum Streptophyta; class Gnetopsida; order Gnetales; family Gnetaceae; genus Gnetum; species Gnetum montanum. The sequence goes on along the minus strand of MNCI01004895.1, from coordinate 542,753 downwards.
GTTCATGTATTCCTTGTTGTCAACCTTGGACCTACTTTCTAGAGTTGGATAGTTAAGAGTAAATTTGATATTTATCATTAAATAGCTCAAGTGTTCTACTCCATCTATGAATTAATTATAGCTTCACAAAGTGATACCAAATTTCTTCTTCTTTTATTAATGTCCTAGGAAATAGCTTAAGTTTTTTCTAATCATTTTCTATGTTCTATAAGGAATAAGCATTGTGAAAGGCTTGTATATGGTTTTGTGGATCTAAATTGTGTCCCTCCCTCAAACTTGGGGATATTGTTCATATCCAAACATTTTTTGGATTATCTTTCACATGCGTTGTTGGAATTTTGACTACCTCTATGATGTTTAGTGTGTTTCAGGTTACAAGAAAAGGCAATCATAGTCATGGCCTCTGTGATGGCCATGGTATCTATGATGTCCTCTACTACCCCTTCACTCATGGTGGCAGGTCTTCTTTGAATGCTAACACCTTTGATCTTGATCATCCTTGTAAACTCTACGATCATGATCATTTCATTCTGTTGGCGACCGTTTGGGACGCGACCACCAACGAGTGTCCTTGAACAGGATTTAGGTGCATGTTGGTCTTTGGCAACACCAAAGCCTAGATACCTCCAAATAGACTCAGTAATTAATGTGAGTATGTGTGTGTGCTATTGCGGCGTGTGGTTGTGAAAAATGAAATGATTGTATTTTGTGTAAATTATAGATGACTTATCCTAAAGAGATTCAGCCAACTTTGTCAAGTACTGTGAGTTGTTGAGAGTTCCTATTTTGTTCAATTGCCTAGTCTACGCGGTCCTTATAATACCTACTTGTAACAAATAAAATTTTGCAAAAAAAATTGAGCACAACTCTACGAATCTACTTCTAATTTTCCCCAAAGAAAGAGATAGTTCCACAAGAAAACTAGAAATAGAGCAAGATTCGATGGAAATAGACAGAAAAGAAAGCATATTTGTGTAGACCTCAAATATTTAAACAAGGTAAAATGACATGAGTAAACACTTTGCAATAAAGCTATCCCAAATTTAATATCTACAAATTGTTCAAACTTCCAAGGCTCAAATAAGCAATTTCTTCAAGACAATCCTACTATGCTATCAAAAAATTGCTGTGTAAACTACAACGTACAAGACTTCATTTTGGCTAGATAATCGATGTCAACAATTGCATCCAACAGAACCTTCAAAAGACTTGAGAATTTCTGATTGAAATACTATGGAGATACACTTTAAAGATAAAGAGAAGCTATTCTGGTCCCATCAAAATACCAAAGATTTTCTAAACCCTCTTGACTATTGAATTGTTCAATGGCATGACTACAAGTAGAGGCTCTCTTACAACGATCACAAAAGCAGTTCTTATACATTGCACAATAACAAAATTTACTACTAAAATGCTCTTCAGGCTTTTAAGCACAAGCGCTTCTATGGTAAAATTTTAACAAAAATTTTCTATCGGGCAACAAGAACAATAAGAGTAATCTAAAAATCCCAAAATTAGTTGCCAAGGATGATACTATCTAAACCACTAGCTAAAAAATTTAAATGAAATAGAAATAAAACATAACTCATAGGACTATGACAAAGAGGCTGAAATCTTTTCTTTAGCAAGCCATCTTACAAGCAATCGTTCACAATTTCTTCTTTACAATGCTCTTCTCCCAAGACTCAAAGTGTGTCTCCAAGTGAGAGCCCAAGTGATGTTACTCCCTCCTTGACCCTTGAAGCCCTTTTATAGGGTTCAAAGGTAGGTAGGTAAGTTACAAAATATCTTGGGTGGTTATAACAACCATAGAGAGAAAAAAGCTGTGGGTGACAAGTGTTTTCATTCAGTTTCCAAGTGTCTTCATTCAGTTGCTAAGTGGTCACCATGGAGAGAAAAAGGTTGTAGTTGATAAGTGACCCATGCAATTGACAAGTGGCCTTTGTGGTGGTTACAAAAATCATGGGATTAAGGCTAGGAAGTTGCAACTTCCACACAAAGTTACAACTATAGAAATAAAATATATGGTGGCCACGTATCCTATTGGATAACTATCCAATATAACTCTTTAGCATATGCAAATTTTTAAATCAATATTAATACTTACTTGGTACACATCCAAGGGCTGTCAAATGTACAACATAGTAATAGTCAAAACCCAAAGTTAATTAAAAAAAATATTGAGGCCACGTGACCGAATTGCAAATTTCGTTTCTTATCAACTGTTTGATGAAGTATTGTCGTAATGCTAGTTACATCTCACTGGTTTTCACAGCTGATTCCACCAGGTGCTCACATACAAAATACACACAGTGAATCCAAAAACCTTATCAATCTCGGATGAGGTAAAGACTTGCTGATAGTCGCTTTGTGTTACTTGTTACGTGAGACAACCTCGGACTAGATTCACGGGACATTTCCCTCGTACCTCATGCATCCCAATATTAATGTGTTTTAGTCACAAGTATGCACATATTTATAATACATAATTTTGTAATCGAATGGATATTGTACATACAAATAAAGATAGATGCATGGGTGAGCCTCCACAGATAACAGTCTGATAATCCCAAAATAGACTTTCCAACATCTTTAGCACTGAGTGCCCACATTCAAGAACATTCTGGCTGCCAATGGTCATGACCAGTAAACATATTTAGCTACCTCCTCCATCTTCAAGCCATTGCTTCATCGAGGGTGGTGTGCATGTTTTCGGAGTGGATGAATTTGGAGGCACAAGTCTCCTTGCCCAGACCCGAGTGCAGGTGAACCCTAGATCTCTCTATCTCCAGATACGTGTCCCAGCGCAGGGGCCATTAGATATCCCATCTCTTGAACATGATGTTGTAAGTAAAAATAATATTCTCCTGCTCTTGGTAAGTACTTCCAGATCCTTGTGCTGTTGAGGGATTTGTTACTATGTTTCTGGAAGACATGGCATCTGTTCGGTCCGATCCAGCTGGGAGAGGCCATGTGCTTTCTTGTCGCCTGCTTGGTGCCCTTCCGAAGTGTGGGGGAAGAAAATAATAGTATGACTAGAAACATTGCATTGAGCGATCGGGCTCAGGGACTCGTTCCTCACTGATTCATAGAATTAGTGATGCATACTCCATCTTTTCATCTTTCTGTCTTCGAGCTAGTTGCCCTAAAACTAGTCAAATCTGTTTTCTTATAAATAGAGGGCTCATGGTAGGTTCCTTGAAAAATAGCATGGGGAGAATGGAATCTCTAACTGCGTAAGAAAATATGAAAACAGCTATACAAACACATAGTTTTAGGCTTGCATTCAGCATTACAAAGCTGAAGACAGCAAACTTGTTTACGATTTGGGTGACTGGGGTGGTTGCTGGATGACCCAACACCTTCACCTGAGCTCCCAAAATCCTAAAAGGAGAGACCAATATCTGAGAGCGTTCAAGTCCTCTCTTGGTTTTTCTTTGCAACCAGTGAGTAGGACAAAATCAAAATGATAAATTCAGGCAATTTTTGTGTGATATCGTTACACTTAAATGCTTTGGCGAGTACGAACAACAGATGGTGTTTCTGTGAAACGACGGGGATTTTTGGATCGTTATATTGTGGTTCGTCCTAGGTGACACCACTAAGATACTCCTTCCCACCCCTCTCTATCGCGGCAGAGCGGTCGGCTATTAACTAATTTTAGTCCGTTGTTCCCTGTCCAGGATGCACCCATCAAGTTTTTTATCCACCAATCCCAATCTTACACTCAAAGGCCAAACAATATAACTCTCAATTCCAAGGCATCATTTGGTTTCTACAAGTTGCCTTACATTACCTTCCCATACCTTATGGAGGTTAACTAAACCCACTTCTTGACTTGTACATTAATACATGTTTGTAGATCTAGTGAATATTTCTTTGGCACTAAAATAGCTGGTAGAGGATTTTCATGAACTCTGAACAATTGATCAATTGTCTTAAACAAAACTGTATTTGCTAGTGAATCAATTAGAGAAAAGCCTTTCAAACTACCAACCCAACACCTATAAAAAGTATTCATCCAATAAAATATTGGTAATGTTTAAATCAGGGTGAATGTTAGTTATATGATTAGCTTCACAACCTCACAAAGCTTGCTCCATTAAATGGCCAAAATGTGCCAACACATTCCTATTAGTCACCTCCATCATGATCATGTCCTCTACAGCTTTAATCAAAGCTTGAGGAGGAAGAAGAGAATGATGAAGATGAAGAGGAAGGAGGACTAGCATTGTAGTGCCTACCACCCCCTCTTCAATGATCATGGCCACAATCATCATCATGATGCCTTTCCCTGCCCCTATCATGACTCTCACCTTTGGATTCCCCATGATCATGGGATCCATTCTTACCTGAACTAGGATTTTTTATAGTGTATTGTAAATTCTAGTTCAAGCCCTCTTCACTAAAATCAAGGGAAGAAGAGTTTGCATGCTGAGAATTCTCAAAGAGGGGATCCTCATCATATTTTTGGTTCAGTAGGAACATGGGATTATTAAACTATTTCCCCTTTCCAACTTCATAGCATTTCTCCTATTTTTTATCTCTTTTTTGTTGTGTTTTAGTACGATTATAGTCTCAATATTCATGTTCCTACATAACATATTCATCATTGAGATCCTAGATGCCCAACCTCCTGAGATTTTGGAGGAGCATCCCAGGAACTGATTGGTTAGGTGGAAATACAACATTGGCCTCCATGTATTTCCACATTGGCCTCAAAATATATGAGTGATGACCAATCATGATTCATATCTAGAAAGGCCAGATATTAAGTATGTCTTATTGCATAGCATTAGATTCAATTACTTAGTGTCAAGATCTTGGCTTCATCCATAGCCACATGGAAATTTATAAAATCAAATTCAAGGTAGGAAATCCATTCTAATCCTTACTCTTATGATGTGGGGCCTATTAAGGAATACCAAGGACCATAAATTCTACACTATTTTAACACAAAATAATCTCAACATTACAAAAATTTTGTAGAATCTTAGCTTAATAATAAAAATAAATTATATGGAATCTCAATATCTTGGTCTAAAGACATAATAAACCCTTCAATTTTAGTTTCAATATTATTTTTATACAAAATAATTTTAATATGATAGAAATTGGAAAAAATATTTCATTAAAAAGGATTATCTAAAAACACTAATTTTTGTGAGGACTGACCTACAAAGGAACATCTCACTACTACATGTAGATGGGGGCATCTTAAATATGTCCACTTCCTATTATCAATTGAGAAAAACTTGATCATAACTATAGTATTTTATCAGACTTTATTTTCAAATTATTTTCAAAATAATAATAAATTTCAAATAATTCTTCCAAAATTTCATCTTAACTACTCCAATTACCAATCCCAAATAATTTTGGACAAGGGACCAATTCATTTGGAAGGACACTAGTAGGAGGATGTTAACTCTATTTTGTGGATACTTGGGTAGAAAAATTCAACTTTGGATGAAAGAAATTTGTACATAAAAATTTAAATTTCATTGAAATCTATATGTTTGGATGAGAGGCAAATCCATTGGAAAGGAGAGTGGTAGAAGGATATCCACACTAATTTTTAAATCCTCCGATAGGAAAATTCAAGTTTTGGCAAAAAAACATTTTGGTAAGAAAAATTTAAATTTGAGTGAAATCTATATTAAAGGAGAGTGATGGGAGGATGATCACACTAATTTTTCAACACTTGAATGAGAAAAACTCAAATTTTGATGAAAGATATCTGGAAAAAATTTGTATGGAAGGATAGTAGTGGGAAGATATTCATACTAATTTGTGGATATTTAGGTGGGAAGATATTTAAAGGAATCATCATCCATTAGCTCAATACTCATTCCATTAAGGTGGGATTTGGGAATTATTTATGGATAAGAGAAAGCCTAACCTCTTTTGAGTAGTTGCACCCAGGGTTGAACCCAAGTCTTACAGCTTGAAAAAGAATAACCTTACCATTACTTCAACTAGTGGTCCCTCAAAGAAAGACATTTTAATATGAAAATTTGAAATTTGGGTAGGAAAGTTAAAACTTGGCTAGGAAAATGGAATAAAATTCAAAATTGGATTAGAAAATTTAACTTGCATAGAAAAAAACTCAAACACATGCAATACCATATCTATATATTTAAATGACATGATTATGCTTCTCTTGCCTAATTTTTTCTAAAGTAACTATAGTATTATTTTAAACATAATCTCTAACATAAATAACAATTAAAAAACACCATATATAAATTTCAAATGAACAAATTGGACTAAGAGGTTGCAATGAAAATAGAAAAGGGGCAGAAAAAAAGAGGATCTAGGAGTAATTTAGTTTTTATTGAACTTGTTACCTTATTGAGCAGTTGGGCTTTGAGAAAGTATTAAAAGTTAGAAAACCTCTTCACCACATAGAGAGAGAGATATATATATGCTAGTTATAATATACTCAAGAGAAAAGTTTGATAGAGTCTTCACATATCTAAAAACATTTTACCAAAATTTACATTATAAATTAAATACGATGCTATTTTCATATGCAATAATTTTACTACAAGAGAAATTTAACAAAATCTTGAGTTAATAAAAAATATTAAATTAATAACATAAATTAAAGTAGAGGAGGTGTACAAAATTATTAACAAAATATAACAACATTATGAACAGAAAAATTAAATAATATTTCTTAAAAAGGTTCTATAAAGCTTTGAATTCCCTCTTCTTCTCTCTCCTTCCTTCGAAGACCCATGGGGCTTTAGCAATCCCCAAATAAAAATGTGTTGTGAAATGGTAAAAATATATTTATAAGGTTAGTGGATCACATTCAAGAAAGAATCTATATTGAGTATTTATAAGCATGCATGCTTTCTTTTCTTATAACATCATATGTAACACTTACCTACACAAACACAAAATCACATTTACAACTCAAAATATGGGAAGGGGAGGAAAGGTGATAAGATGAATTTTTGTCAACTACGATATCAGGTATTTGATATCAAATCTGTGATATCATGTATATGATATCAAAGCATAAGCTTTGACATCAAATATTCGATATCACGGGACATGTGCTTGCCTATAAATATGACACTTAGGTGCAAAATCCAACACACAATTTTGTCCACCCTTACTAAAACTCTTTCAATTTATTTTTGTGAGTTAGTCTTAAGTTCTTAGAAGTGTGAATGCCTATAGTATAGCATGACATAGTGTATGGAGTCTTTATTCAAGCATCTTGTACTTGGGCACAAGTGTGATTGACAATAAAGATCAAGCTATTTCATACTAGTGCAGCATTATCCCAATTTACTAATTAGAATAATGTTTACTGTTTTCATATAGACTACTATTTACTATTTCCTTAGTTAATGTTTTACTATCCCATGCACTTTACTTTTATTGTTGATTAGCATGCAAAATGGATATGATTGATTTCGAGCATAGAGTATGATCATTTGGTAACCCAGGAGTATTATGGCTTCGTTCACCTAGTAGCGAAGTACTTTGTAATCCTAGTAATGATTACATAAGACTAGGATGTGTATAGAAAATCAGGAAGAGATATCCATTGCTTAAGATAGAAATAGATTTTTTTACTATTTACTTAGACTTAGAGATTATTATCCTTTCATCATGTTTACTAGGAATAAGATGGCCTTCATATCATCAATTATCATATACCTTACCGTGAGTTAAACCATACCCATAAATTTTACTAGCTCAAGTGGAAAGATAATGATCTTGAACTATAACCAATTACTAGCATATTCACATTTCCTTATCCACAGATTATGATCTAGTCATGTGTGCACATTTGCGACTTGTATAGTTGGATGTTGGATTACTCCACCGCTCATCATTGGTACTATTGTTGAGGGCTTATCAATGTATGTTAAGTAATTGATTACAAAACGTTTGTTGTACTTGAAACACAAAGTTAAAATTCATAACTGTAACTAAGCACACTTACAACAAATGTCTTAGAACATAACCTAGCTTCAAACAAGAATGCAACATACCTACCAAGGAACTATAGAGAAGTAATGATAGAATCAATGAAGAATGATGAAGTGTCATTAGTCAATGCATCGACTAGGCTGCATATACGGGGCTGCGTATACATGGCCTCATCGACGTGGCCCCGTCAACGTAGCCTTTCATGCGTCGACGTGGCCCTATTTACATGGAGCCTATTTTGGCCTATAAATAAGAGGGCCTTCCACCTCATTAAGGTACCTTTCAATTAGTTGTAGCAAAGCTCTTGCAGTTTGTTCCTGTACGAGATAGAATATTTTCCAAGTGCCCATAGTAGGTGTAAGAAAAGTGATTGGCTCTTTATTTGAGAGTTGATGTATCTGAGCCCATTGGCATGCCAGTAATAAATACAAACTCTTCAAGCATTCCTTGTAGCATTTGGACTGAGCCATTTGATGCACTCAATAGTTTAATATGTTTATGCTTTGTCAATTGCTTTGTTAATTACTTAAGTTTCTGTTATTATTATTTCAATCATTACCGCTCATCTGTAATTCGTAAAGGCCATAAGTACGACCATCTCGAATGTAAATCAAACACTTGGTAAACCTAGTGACGCTTAACTTCTGGTAACCCAAAAGTGTTAGGAGATGCTTAGAACATGCTCAGAATATGAGATTGAATACTTATGCTAGGAATAGTTAGAGTACAAGCTAGGATAATTATAGATTAGATAATAGTTTATTCCTTACTTTTCATACCTTACTTAGCCACCAAAAGAGAAGTAAAAAGTTATAAAAATCATTAGCCTTAATCTCACTTAACCATCACAAATAGAATATCACAAGTAAGATTAGGAAGTCAACGACTATTCTAACCCAAGGTTTCATTGGTTAGGGTTTGGTGTATGTTAAGTGCTTACAGTCTACGGATTTCGACCGAGTCACGTGTGAACGCCCATGATTCCTATGGTTGGACGTAGGGGTACCTAGCCGCTCATCATTAGTGCCATTGTCAAGGACTGTTAGTCTTACATGTGTCATCTAACCTTAGTAAAATTATCATTCAAGTTGTTGGAACAGACCTAAGATAGAAACATTTATGCATGCTAGGCGCATTAAAGGTACATCGATTACATGGACCATATAACATCCAATATGTCTTCTCACAGGAGAGAGGTATCCAACCCACCAATGCCATAAGAATGTTGGGTGGTATACAAACACCCCTATGAATATGTCCCTGATTTCACATTCATCCTACATCAAGATGAGTATCTACAATGGTAGGACATGGAGGGTAGCATCGTGCTACCACTCAACCGATTGGCTCCTACGATGCTATATCACAATCTGGGCAGATTAGGCATCCAAGACCATGGAGCGGAGTATGTCATGGAGGACCATGACTACCGGGACTATTGTTCCATTGAGGCTCAACAAGCACAAGATTAGCAGTAGGTGGGAAGATATGAACATCATAAGGGAAAACAATTTAGTAACCCCTTATTCTCGCAAGGGCTGCAAGACGATGGGAATCTCGTCTTTCATGATACCCATTCAATCAAACTTCCCCTAGGGCAGTAGATCCTCCATTCCATCATTCAAAACAAGCCTTTCAGTGACCAAGATCCTCAAGGGGATGGAGGGTCACATAGCAAGGTTGGGCAGGCTGATTGAGGCCATCATCAAGGTAGAGGGGGAGATCGACACTGGAGCAGTGGCGATACCTCTTCTTCTTCTCCATCCTCTCGCTCTCCTACATCTTCATCCAGCTTAGGCTTTGAACGTAACCAGGGAAGGAAGGGACGAAAGGATCGTGGTAAAAAGGTTCAGAAGGGACAACGTGAGGAAATGCATGACCAATTGTGCGATGCTCGCTAGCATGAAAGGAGGGGTAGTCGGCATCATCATAGGCATCATGGTCCTCAGCAGGACCATGATTTGGATGAGCCGTTGTTGGCTACTTGAAGCATGCTCCAAATCACTGAGGTAGTCCAAATTCCTAGTAGGCACATGAAGGATATTCGGATCAAGTGCGTTGATATGAACAACATCCCTAGATTTGAAGGGGGATAAAACTGTGATTTGTAGACCCACATGCAGGTGTTCCATGATGCCTGCACTGTACAAAACATTGACAATGATTGGCAGAAGCTGAAGCTGTTCCCTTGCACACTCATCAAAGAAGCTAAAAGTTGGTACTGGTTCTTGGAGCTGGAATCAATCAAAAGATGGAGTACGATGCTTGAAATTTTCAATGACAAGTATCAAGCATACTCTAGGGTGGAAATTCTGAGATGGTAGATCCAAGGTTGGAAACAAGGGAATCATGAACCCTTGGATGCCACCATGAGCAGGTACTACTCATTGTTGCATCAGTGCCCTGGTCCTGGTTATTCTCAGCGGCCATAGTTTCACCACATCATTGATGGGATTTGTTTTAAAAAGCGAAAGACCCTTGGCGTGTATGCCCAGGGATGACTGTTGAAGCTAAGGACCCATCAATTGTAGTGCCTCATTGAACAGGTGGCCAAAGAGGAAGGAGAACTTAGAAAAAAGGAGAGTGCAAAAGAATTCAACTGGGATCCTTCCCTCACAAAAAGGGAAGTCCAATTTTGTGATGAGGAGGATGAATCACCACTGGAAGCAGCGATGAACTGAAAGACTTTGCTATTACAAAAGTTTGCATCTAAAATATTGGCAAAGGTGGATAAGATGTGGGACTCTTTGGATGAAAAATTCCAAAGTATGTTGAAAATCATAAAAGAGTTGAGAGAAAAAGGTAATGACTATGATCGATGTAGGAAGAAGGAAGCTGAACATGCCCAATATAAGGGTAAGGGCAAAGTTGCTATAGCAGAATAGGTTGCAGACTCTGATACCGAGGAGGATGATGAATGTGGCATATGCTAATATCAACATCCTTATGGATGTTGTCCTGTGGTGTCACATCTTCAAGATTCGAGGGTGTACGTATTGAACCCTTTCTTGGCATAGCGGCAAACACCCCGAAGGTTACCTTACCCACAAGGAAATTCTAGGCAATTCCACCAGTAGCAACAAGGGTATTATCCAAGTGGAGCACGAATGCAATCGTATGAATACTTCCAATAGTGGTAGCAACCACAAGCATGGGGGATGCCACCTACAAGGTAGCAGTACCCTTACAAACAGTCAGATCCCTATGGGTACTACGTTCAGCAATCGATATCTCCAAGAGACTCTTCTAGTCATGCGACCTTTCCAAGTTATTACCACCCCCCTGAATATTTCTGATCTCAATCTTCATCACCCAAGGGGAAAACCCACATCTCTTCTATCCTCCATCACCTTCTCCTACCACTCCTCCACAACATCCCACTCAATTTCCACTTACTCCATCGATGTAGGGAGAAATTCCACCATAGCTGCAGCAACGGAATGCTACGAGGGCTGTTAACTTACAACTGGAACCTCAGTCGAGTGGACCAGAAGCCAAGCCATGAAAACATCATTTTTTCTAGCCCAATAATTTGAACATACCCTCACATGCACCTATTGCTAGTGCCTTCGAGCCTACAAGCGTCTCCACTATTCCACTACCCGAGTAGCCTTCAAGCCAACCACACTCCAACATCCAGACGGTCATGCTCACACATGCTGTGACTGACTAGATCAAAGCTAGTCATCTTCCCTAGAAATTGATTGATCTGGGAAGCGCCCTCATCTATCTTCAGGTGGTAGGGAATGAGCCATGCAAAGCTCTTCTAGAATCAGGGTCAGGGATCAATTTGATCTCTCATGACATGTACAAGAATTGGAACTTGCCCCTACTAAAGAAGAGCAGCATCCGGCTCAAGTTACCAAACTAGTCCATCACCATTCCCTTGGGATTGGTGGAGGACATTGTGAACACCATTTGTGGGTGGTCCTATCCTACTGATTTCCTAGTCATCCATGTGGAGAAATGCAAGGGGAACTTCCCAATCATCATGGTAAGATCTTGGCTAAGCATGGTGGATGCACGACTAGGACTCCGAGATTTGTCCTTAGAAATTTCAAAGGACAATCCTTTCGGGAAGATCAAGAAGAAGCACGTTCCATGCATTGTGTATAGTGACTCAGGGTGCAACTGTGTGCAGTAGTTATGGTTTGCTAAATGGATATCCATTCAAGCATGTAATCGGTGTATCGAGAAATCACTTGTTCAATAGTGCCTATACGCAGCAGTCACTAACCAAGAGGGCACCCAGTGGATGATAGCTGATCCTAATAGTAGCACATTGTGCATGGAACTATCTGAGGGGCTTGTGTAAGCCTACATTAAAAGCATGAACGAAATCAAAGTGGTTCATCAATAGGTCTCCATTGTTGATGACTATGATGACTGGGGAAAGCTACAAATCCCTAAGAGCTTTAAATAAGAGCCCTTGGAGCTAAAGTCTTTACCGACTCACTTGGAATATGCATTTTTGCAAAATGGAAAGGTAGTAATTATCAATGCCACCCTTGCTTCTGAACAGAAGAAGAGATTGCTGAAGGTGGTAAACAAATGGGTTGCTACATTTGCATGGTCATATCCTGAGTTGATTGGAGTTGATCCCAAGGTCTGCTAGCATCAAATCTATATTGACCCTTCCATAAAGCCATGATTACAACCATAAAGATGATTGAATCCCAAACTGAAGCAAGTTGTAAAAGATGAAATGGAACAATTGTTAAAGGCAGGGTTCATCTATTCTATTGCTGATAGCAAATGGGTTAGCCCACTCATTATTGTGCCCAAGAAAGATGGCAAGTGGAGGGTCTATATTGATTTCCAATTGCTCAATATGGTGACCTTCAAGGACCACTTCCCACTCCCATTTGTGGACTAGGTGTTGGACACCATCGCAAGGCACCACTACTATAGCTTTTTGGATGGTTATAGTAGTTATTACGAAATCAAAATAGCACTAGAGGACTAGGCCAAACAAACTTTCACAAGTCCATGGGGGACTTTCACATATAAGAAGATGCCTTTTGGCCTATACAACACACCTTCTACGTTCCAACGCCTTGTCCTTAGCATCTTCCAGCAACAGATTGGCAATGGGGTAGAAGTCTTCATGGATGACTTCTCTACCTATGGGGCCATGTTTGAGCAAGCCTTAGACCATCTTGAGTAGGTTCTAAAAAGGTTTGTAGATAGTAATCTGCAGCTCAATTGGCAAACAAGCCATTTGATGGTCCAAGAAGGCATTGTGTTGGGGTACCGCATCTCACAAACAAGGATTAGTGTGGATCCTGAAAGGATTTGGGTCATCCAAGGAATCACCTGCCAACCAAGTACCATCAAAGATGTTCGGTCATTCCTTGGACACATTGGTTACTACTGACACTTCATTGAAAACTTCTCAAAGATCGCCAAGCCATTGGTAGAACTTACAAAGAAGGATGTCCTGTTCATCTAGACCAAGGAGTGCGAGTCTACATTCCAAGTGCTAAAACAGAAAATCATAGAAACTCCAGTTCTACAGGCACTTGATTGGTCCAGGTCCTTTCACATTATGATGGATTCATCCAACTACACCTTGGGAGCCATGCTTACACAATGTGATGATCAAAAACATCCATATTATATCCACTATGCAAGATGTAGCATTGTGGGTGCTCAACTGAACTACACCACCACCAAAAAGGAGTTGGTGGTAGTGGTGTTCACTTTTAACAAATTCCAGCACTATGTGCTCAGCTATGAGGTGTTTGTGCATACTGACTATAGTGATATTTGGTTCCTGATGAACAAACCAATGGTGAGCCCCCGCATCATTCAGTGGCTGGTGATTCTTTAGGAGTTTGATCTCACCGTGGTAGATCTGAAGGGGTCCAAGAACGTGGTTGCTAACCACTTGTCTCAGTTATGATGGGATGACACAGAAGAGGAGCAGCCCTTATCCGACCAATTTCTAGATGAACTCCTCTTCACAGGCACAGTTGATCTACAAGTGCCTAAAGAATCCCCTTGGTTCAGCCACATCCTCACCTACCTCACCACTCAAGAGTTTCCAAAGGAGTGGAACCATCGACAGAAACAACAGTTTCTCCATAAGGCTAAGAATTTCATGGAAATCAATGGCCACCTTTACAAGGCATGCGTAGATGGCTTGGTTCGATGGTATGTCCCTGATGGTGATACACTACGCATCCTCCAAGATGCTCACGAGGGCCCTTGTGGGGGCCACTATGCTGGACGCTGCACTACCATTAAGATCTTGCTTGTAGGGTATTACTGGCCCATCATCTTTAGGGATGCACAATGGTTCACCTACTACTGCGATCGATGTTAGAGGGATGGTGGGATGACGACACGATTGAAGGGACCTCAATAGTGGATCTAGCTGCTGGATTCCTTTGACATTTTGGGTATTCACTTCGTGGAACCCATCACACCTCTATCAAATGGAAAGGCATACATCATCATAGCTATGGCCTACTGTACAAAGTGGGCAGAAGAGGTAGCTGTCGTCAACTGTTATTCCAACACTACTGCATGATTTGTCCAACAACAAATCGTCAACAGGTTTGGAGTGCCACGTGCACTCATTTCTGATAATGGAACTTATTTTATAAGTGTAACTTTTCAAAAACTCATGCAACTCTTAGGGGTAACACATAAATTTACAACACCCTATCACCCTTAGGCCAATGTGCAAGCCGAAGTCACCAATAGGGAGATCTCCAAGATCCTTACCTGAACCATAAGCAAATATAGGAGGGACTGGAGCACCAAACTAAACGATGCTCTATGGGCCTATCGCTTCATTTGGAAACTTCCTGTAGGGTACTCTCCCTATGAGTTAGTGTACAGAAAGTTACCAACACTTCCAATCTAAGCAAAACTCTAGATACTATCCACAACCAGTGACTTAGGCCTTGAACTACCGCTAGCACAATCTGAACAACTGATTAACTTAAGTGTGCTAGATGAGAACCAATTAGTGGCCCTGTCTTCAAATGAAATCCACAAGGCCTATAACAATAAACAACATGATTTTAGGATTTGAAAGGTCACATTTAGATGTGGAGACAAGGTGTTGTATTGGAACCCCTCACACGTATCTCAACCGACCAAGTTTCAAACACTGTGGGAGGGACCTTACATTGTCTTTGAAACCTTCCGATCTAGGGCCTTGCTTATCCACAAATACGAGGACCTCACCAAAACATAGTTAGTTAACTGCTAACAACTAAAACCTTTCCATGAACTCCACTCAACTAGTGCAACTACATCGTCATCGCTGGGTCAACCTCACTCCATCTTTTGCATCTCCTCTTTTTCACTCAGTCGTGGGGGAGACTGTCGTCCCTGCTAATCCATTTCACTACACCCCTCACTATTTTGTACTTTTTTGTTTAACACTTTTTTTGTTTTAACACCTTTTTATTTTTTAACATCGTTCATATGTTTACCAATTCTTATTAAGTTTTTCCTTTGTTTAATTATTTTCTGTGTCTTTGTGTGTTTTTCATTTTTACGTAATCGCTAATGCGTCGTCTTATTGTCATCAGGTGTCTGGCATAGATGGTTTTCATTACAATGGGTAATGTAATAGTCCACCTATTTATCTGGCTCCCTCCCTTGCATGGTTGCCCTTGGACTTTACATTTTTTTTCACCTCATACAATCAGTAGTGAGTCCATGTCATCCATCCATTCACACACTCCATGGTTTTTCTTCTATCGAGAACATGCAACCCCTTCACTTAAACACGTTATAATTAATGTGTGACCTATGTAGCTCCTAGACTCAAGGATGACCCAATGGTTTGAATCGGGTATGACTTCAAGGGGACTACAACATTCGTCGCTCTCTCCTATTCCCTAGGTTGCTGGTGTGTCCTCACGGATTTCCTACCACTCCATGTTCTTCGCTCCATGGAAGCTTCTGGGCAGTTCAACCATGCATGGTGTGCTCCTCACCGAAAAAATTTCAAAAGAACACAAAAAAATAAAAAAATAAAAATGAGGATTCAAAGTATACCCCTTGGTCAAATGCATGCGAACATGCATGGGTCTTTGCATGGTGTGGTTCCCCCAAGAAACAAAAAAAATCATAACATCACTATGTGGGAATTCAAACTGCCTCTCATGGGCCACAAGCACTAGTTATGGGACTTCCTTCATCCCCTCTAACTTTGTCTCATTTCACTTCCTTTCTCTCATGTTT
>MNCI01004895.1:495321-525974 GCA_015680685.1 Gnetum montanum | reverse complement strand
GGGGGGGGGGGGGGTGATGCCTATGTGTAATTAATTAATCAATTCATCGATCAATTAATTACGAAAATTTTATCTCTAACCCATAAATTAACACTCTAGGAGACTTAAAGTGTGCTTGTGCCAACAACATAACTTGGTCAAGCTGAGAAGGGGTATACGGACCATCTTGAGCTACTTATGCAGATGGCACCCAAACCAAGGCACCCAAGGGACAAAGGACCATCACAACTAAGGGGCAATCACCCACACATGGGAAGGGGATGAGGAGTGCAACTGCCAGAGCACGTAGAGAACTCTCATGCAACTGGACCCCTCCACGAAGGACCTAACGTGCAATCTATCCATCAGATTCCCGAAGAGGAGATTCCCAATGAGCAATCACAAGGGAATGAGACTCCTAGGATAGCACCATGGCTCAAGGTCACCCTAACCCAAGCCTGCCTTGATGCTATCACACCATGTGAGATGAAACAAATGGTCCTCCAAGAGCTGAACTTTGGACCATTCCTCGAAAATGTGCCAGAGAAAGTGAGGATCTAACTGAAAAACTCTCCAATGTGGCCTATCATCACAACCAATGGTGAATGGTACTTAGGAGAGACCTACCTCTTCTGGAAAAATTGGCAACTAGGGTTTAGAGTAAGAATCAAAGATATTTATGTCTCTTACGCTTTAGAGGCAATAGCACAGGCTCTGGGGTTGCTTGAGACCAGGGCAAATGTGGTGAAAATTCCAAAACAAGCTAACCCAAAGGTAAAGGAAGAATGGACCAAACAATGCTATGGGGTAGAGCGCAAGGAATTTGGCTCTCTGACCATGGTGGAGAGGATATACTCAAAGATCACGTCTTACCACTTGAATCCAATGGTAAGACCCAGCAAAATCATAGCCTTCTACGCTCACACATGTGTTGCCTTGAGTGGGAAATTCCCCATGAGTCTTCCATAGCTGCTATTCTTGGAGATTGAAAAGAGGTTCACTGAGAATGAATGTGGAAGATGAGCTCTCCCCTTTCCCTGCCTAATCCAAAAGTTGTGCAAATAGGCAAGGATAGCATAGTACTCCAATGATGTAATCCAGCATGCCCTGATTACCTCTTAGTAGGAAATGATGAAGGATAAAAATTCTACCACCTCACAGACAAAGGAGGAGCAGCAACCGCCTCCACCGCCTACACAAACAATGCAGCCAGGCTCGCAAACCATAGCAAAACACATCCATGAGATCTGGGAACACTCTTGAGGCAGCAAGAGTAATTTGGTAGGACTAGTGGAGGAGAAGATCCTTCAATCTATCACCCTGCCATGAGCCACATGGAGGAAGTGGCTCGATCAGTTAACTTACTTGAAAGGGCAGGGTCGATGTTCTCCACAGTCCAGATGCAAGTGCCTGCATGAACAGATCCTAGTGTTTGAGAGGTAATAGTATCCACACATAAGCTATTTCTCGAAATATCTGGGAATTCTTCCATATTTTCGATACTCTTGGAGGATGGTAAGGGGGAAACAATCCTAGTGATGTAGCACCAAGAATAGGAGACTTTGGTTGAAATCATTGCTAACACAATTTCTACTGCTCTCAATGCATCGACAACACATGTATCAGACGTTCATGGACTACAAGATGTATAGGTGTCTTCCAGAACTTCACATAACAAGATTAATGCAACCCAACATGAGGAGTTGTTGGAATGACTGGTGGTAACCAGGCAACTACTTCTGGATGTCTTTGACCTTCTGGACAACATTACTGCAACCCAGTCAAAGCTGCTCTCGGCAAGGGGCAAGAGCCTCATTTTGAAAGGGTAACTTGAACTTGCTCAAGTCGCTTGTCAGCACTTGGCAATGAGGTAGCCCAATTAAGAGCCCAACTTGTCGATCCAGCCATCCTCGACCATGAAATCATCAAGGACGAAGCTTTTCAACAACTTCAACTTAAACTTCAGGTCATCAAGGATGTGTGAGAGATGGCGATCTTCGACAAGTCCTTGGCAGATGTTAGAGAATATCACTTAGACAAGGACTTGGCAGAGGTTCACTAGGAGAACATGCAATTGACCATGGAGGTTCATCACCTGCACAATGTTGGTACATAAAATGAACATATGAAGAATTTTATCCACCAACAGTAGGAGGAACTAGCTAGGGTGAACGCTGACATAAGAAGGTTGGGTGCTAAAAATCAAAATCTTTCAATGGAGGAGGTTCGAGCATTGTGACAGAAATCTGTAATTGAGATCTCCGCTTAGAAGAATGAGGCCTTGAAATCTGAAAATATCAAAAATCATTACAGGGACCAAGTGGGATTATAGAAGGAAGTAAATGAAAAGCATATCCAAGTCGCAAAGGCCAAAATGAACCAAGCGCTCCAATAGCTCCAAGAAGGAGGAGAGGTATGGCGACCTATCTTTGATGGGTTGAATGAGTACAATCAAGCTAAAATCTACCTTAAAGAGTTGTAGATTGAAAAGATGATAGAATATATGGAGCTTGCCAACCTTCGATATGCAAACTTGGCTATGCTCATAGCTGGAAGGCCGTGATCAGATTTGGAAAAATAAGTGGCCACCTCGTATTCCCTATATGAGGGAGAGTTCTAGGTGCACAAAGCAACAAAGAAGAAGCTAGAAATGAAAAATGCGGAACTCAAGGTTCTCCACACAAGTTTTGAAGGACAATGTATAGTTGCAGAGAACCTGGCTCATAGAATCAATGACTACTAGCAACTGCAGGCTTCAATCCAAGAATTCGACATCGAATGCAAGTAGTTTGCAACCTGGTTTGTCAACTTGAAAGAACTCTTTATGGTGCTACCATGCCCTTGGAAGGTTCCAGTTCCAGCACACATTGGAGAAGCTACCTGGATAGTGAACAATCCCAGAAGCAAAGAAGAAAAGATGAGGGTTCTCTTGGAGGCTTTTCGACTACCTCTAGCAGTTGCAGCTACTGCAAGGCAACAGTCATTCGTGCCACCACCAATGCATGGGACAGAGGCTAGGGAAGGTCTATCAGAACCACCACCCGTAGGATGGTGTGATCTTCTCCAAAAATTTTGTGCATCATCCTACATGGTAGAGGCTCTAGGACTAGCGAGGTGTTCAATTTTGTCTTTGAACACAACCATTTTTTGTAATTTTTCCTCCTCTCTAACTCGGGCACTTGGTCAAATTAATGTTGTGTCATGTGTGTGTTTAGTCATGCGCATTGTAAATAAGAATCCATACCTTCCAAATTCTAGAGTAACTCAAGGATAAGTTTTTACTCAGTCGTGGGGGTATGATGAAGTGTCATTAGTTGATACGTTGACTAGGCTGCGTATATGCAGTCGTGTCGACGTGGCCCCATCAACGTAGCCTTTCATGCATCGACATGGCCCCATTTACGTGGAGCCTATTTCAGCCTATAAATAACAGTGCCTTCTGCCTCATTGAGGTATCTTTAAGCTACTTGTAGCAAAGCTCTTGTAGTTTGTTCCTGCAAGAGGTAGAATATTTTCCAAGTGCCTGTAGCAGGTGTAAGAAAAGTGATCGGCTCTTTATTTGAGCATTGATGTATCTGAGCCCATTGGCATGACAGAAATAAAGACGAACTCTTCAAGCATTCCTTGCAGTATTTGGACTTAGCCATTTTATGCATTCAGTAGTTTAATATGTTTATTCTTTGTTAATTTCTTTGATAATTACTTAAGTTTTTGTTATTATTATTTCAATCCTTATCACTCATATGTAGTTCATAAATGCCATAAGTACGACCATCTCGAATGTAAATCAAACACTTGGTAAATCTAGTGATGCTTAACGTCTGGTAACCCAGAAGTGTTAGGAGATGCTCAGAACATGCTTGGAAGATGAGATCGAATACTTATGCTAGGAATGGTTATAGTACAAGCTAGGATAATTATAGATTAGATAATAGTTTATTCCTTACTTTCCATACCTTAATTAGCTACAAAAAGATAAGTAAAAAGCTATAAAAATCATTAGCCTTAATCTCACTTAACCATTGCAAATAGAATATCACAAGTGAGATTAGGAAGACAATGACCATTCTAATCCAAGGTTTCACTAGTTAGGGTCTGGTGTATGTTAAGTGCTTACAGTCTATGGATTTCGACCGAGTCGAGTGTGAATGCCCGTGACTCGTATGGTTGGGCGTAGGGGTACCTAGCCACTCATCAAAGAAGAAGGCTAGAGTATGCTAATGAAAACAAGGATCTCATATGCTCATCATGATCCTTACTATCTTGATTTTACATTCATCTTTCATCAGAATAGACAACTTAGGCGGACAGATCTTCAAGGAAACATTGTTCTACCTCCAAATCATTTAGCACCCATTATTCTCTAAACTACTCTCAAGGGAATCAAACTAAGTTAAGTACCTAGAGGGTATCATGAAATCAAATACATGACCCAACCATATTAGTCCACTGATGAGAAATTAAGGAAAGAGAATGCCATGAAGACAAGACATAAAAAAGACAAAGAAAAGATAGTTAACTCTATTGTTATCTTGGAGGAGATTGATGGAGATGCATTCATTGTTGAAAAACTCCACCAAAATCATGAGTTCTAGTAACAAATGCTTATCATTCAATAGGAAAAACCTAATAGGAATAAATCACACTCCACATTAGTAGAGATATGCAACCTAGAGGTAAAAGACTCAAAGCACAAGTAGGACTCAAGGCCAAGAGTCCCTGTTAGATCTCACAAAGAACAACATCAGGGTCATCATAGGAGGACAAGTTGGCATTGTTCTCCTACTACCTCATTTGCATCCTCATGATCATTAGAAGACTTTGATAGTAGGAGGCAAAGGTGCAAAAACCATAATATGAAAGAGAGGCGAACTCATGACCTTCATTCAAGACATTCCAATTTGGAAGATTAAGAGTATGAACAGTGTAAACATAGGGATCCTAGAAATCATGAAAGCGGTGAGCATAGAAGGGGACACTACTACAACCAAGCACATGAACCTAATTGAGATGATGAAGCCTTGATGACAACTCGAAGCATGATTAACATATAAGAAGTGATACATATTCCAACTAGGCACATGAGGGATAGTCATATCAAACAACTTGATATGAATAACATGCCAAGATTTGAAGGTGGTTATAATGTTGATTCACAACACCATCTCCAAGCTTCCCATGATGCTTGCATCCTACAAAACATTGAAAGTAACTAGTAGAATTTAAAGTTATTTCCAACAATACTTATGAAAGAGGCAGAGGGCTAGTACTGATCACTATAACCTAAATTAATCAGAAGATGGAGTACCATGCTAGAGATATTCAATAACAAGTATCAAATCTACTCACAAGTGTCTAACTTAGGGAAGAAAATCCAAGGATGGAAGCAAGGGACTCATGAAACCATTAATGCATTAATGGGAAGGTACTATTTGCTATTACATATATGACCAACCCATGGATTCTCACAATAGGTGCAACTCAAGCACATTGTAGATGGGTTGCAAAATAAAATCAAGGAGATACTTGGGATTTGCACCCAAAGAAAATTATCTAAGATTAATAGCCATTGCATCTAGATATTAATTGATCAAGTGGAAAAGGAAGAAGATGAATTAAGAAGAAAGAATCAATTAAGGAATATAACCAAGATTCATTAATTAGAAAGAAGGATGCAAGGGTTTGTGCTACCCAAGAAGAGGAAACATTGGATCATGCAATCCAAAAGAAAATGCTACTAATCCAAAAAAATTTCTCCAATGTAGTAGCATAGGTAGTAAGCATTTGGGACTCAATCGAAGAGCAATGTACAACAACTTAAAAGATTGTGCAAGAGAGAGCATAGAAATCCTTTGAAAAATGTAAAGACAAAAAAAAAAGAAAAAATATTTTGGACAAAAAGGAAAAGTGGCTACAGTGGCTAACTGTTTAGACACTAGCTCCACTGATGAGAAAGGATGTGCCATGTGTCAATATAAACATCCCAAGGGATGTTTTCCAATAATGGCACATTTGTAGAAAATAGGAGCATACACACTCAATCCTAGATTTGTTAAGAAACAAATGCCCAGAAGGTTACCTTATCCTCAAGGTAACTACAAGAAGAATTTCCAACCAACATACTATCTCAGTGGAGTTGTACCATAACCACAAGAATAATACCATCAGTAGTGATAACAGCCTCAATCGTGAGACATGCCATAACCACACCAATAGTATCCATATTAGAAACCTGATCCTTATGGATACTATGTACAATGCCCAATCTCTCTTGGGAACATTGTTGTCCAAACTCCACAATACTATCCAATAGAGTATCATAGATTAATGCCACTAAGGATAGATCCAAACTTGAATGTGCACCCATCAATAGTTGGTCCTTCCAACCAATACCTAGATCCTCTACCACTAGTGCCACCTCCTACCATGTAGGGGGAACTACCATCACAACCATAGTAGCAGAATGCTACCAAGGTGGTTAGTACACAAGAGGAGGTGATCACATACAAATAGCAAACTAGGAAATGACAGTTCTTTCCAATGAGTCTTGAGAAGATTCAATGGATGAGAAACAAATCTGCTTCCACCCCATCTACATCCAATTCTCCTTAACACAACAAGCTTCTATCTTCACCAAATGCAAATGTCATGACTATCATGCTTACTCAAATAATCATACACTGGATCAAGGAAGGAGTCCTTCCAGAAAAAAACACTAATCCAAGAAGCCCTTTAGTGTACCTCCAAATACCAAACCAAAAACCATGTAAAGCTCTATTGGATTTTGGGTCAAGAGTAAACTTGATCTTCCAAGATATGTAGCAAGCCTAGAATCTACCTCCACTAAAGAAGAGTAACATCCAATTAGAGTTTTCTAACCAGTTAATCACCATTCCACCAGGATAGGTGGATGATGTGATTACAACCATCAATGGTTGGTCCTACCCTACAAATTTCCTAGTTATCCATGTGGGGAAAAATAAACGGGAATTTCCAATTACTATGGGAAGAGCTTGGCTAAGCACTATTGATGCTAAGCTTGGGATTCGTGACTTGTCCTTAGAAATTTCCAAGATGGAAAAAGCTAGGATTATACAAAGGTGAAGAGTTCCATGTATCGCATATAACAATAATGGGTGCAATTTTGTGCAAAGAATACAGACTATTAGATTAGAGGCATCCCTCTAACTAAGGCTCTTCCTAACTTTATACTTCTCTTTTTGTCTTTATTATGAATGGTGGATGATCTTTGGGAGTGTTCATAAACTCTAGAGGTCAAATGGTCTAAATGTTTTAATGCAAAGTCACTAGAAATGAATGGACTTGGCTTTGACTAAGGATGGAGCACTATTGGGTCACACTAACCATACAATCCACAAGGACTTCATGTGGTTAGGATGTGAGGGTGCTTTAAAGGAGGTCACCCTTCACCAGAACGATCTCAACAAGGGCACTCCAGGGAGAATGCTCCTAGCGAAGGCCCTCTTAAATAGAACACTCTTTGAAATTTTAGAAATTTTAGAGTCTTAAAATTTTTTAAGAGATCTCATCCGTCAATGAAAAGAATAGGGAGGCTGAGAGAAATAATGAAGAAACTATAAAATAGAAAAACTGTTAGACAGAAAGTAATAAAAAGCTAAAAGCATTGCAGAACTTCTATTGTGATACAAAACATTTTCAAGGATTTGCACCCCTCATTAGTGTGTTTAGGCAATGTGGCTAGGCAGCCAAAGCTGCAAAGGCAAGGGAATGAGCATGCCAGTACATGTATAAATAGGGTCCCAACTTCTAAAATTAGAAACTCCTGCTCATTAAAATTAGAGTTGGCCCCATTCATTATAGGCGAGATGGGGGTGAGATGATGTGCTGACAAAACTATTACAAAACAATATTTCAAAAGTGAACATGAAACATTCAACAAATTAGATCTTTTTGACAAAGTCAAAGGGTGTACAAGGGTTAGGGGAACCCTCATGTTTGAATGGTGAACATGAGAGGTCCAACACCAAAGAATGTCATGCACGCAAACGTCTAACTGAAAACAACAACAAACAAAGATCTTCAACAACAACAAAGAGACGAGCTACAATGACGTTCGAGAAGAAATAGCCAAAGGTTGTGAAAAAACTGAAGAAAACACCTTCAGAAGAAACCATAACCAAGAAGACCAACATAAGCAAGGCAGTTTTCAAAACATGAATCAAAAGGAAACATATTGTGGTCTGCATAATCCTGCAATGTGATCAAAACTCGTGAAGAATCTGAAAAAGGATAAAAACCTAACCAAAAATAGAAAAAATTTGAAAGTGGTTAGAATCTAGAGAATAGCGAAAAATGCTATCAGGAAAGGCTCTGCAATTCCAAGGCAAAGAGATAGAGAAAAAAAATTTAGAGTCTTAAAATTTTTGAAGAGATCTCGTGCATCAAGGAAAAGAATGGGGAGGCTGAGAGAAATACTAAAGAAATTGTAAAATAGAAAATTTGTTAGACAGATGGTAATAGAAAGCTCAAAGCATTGCACAACGTCTGTTGTGACACAAAACATTTTCAGGGACTTGCACCCCTCATCAGTGTGTTTAGGCAATGCAGCCAGGTAGCTAAAGCTACAAAGGCAAGGGAATGAGCATGCCAGTACATGTAGAAATAGGGTCCCAACTTCTAAAATTAGAAACTCCCACTGATTAAAATTAAAAAATCCTACTCATTAAAATTAGAAACTCTTACTCATTAAAATTAGAAACTCCCGCTCATTAAAATTAGAAACTCCCACTCATTAAAATTAGAAACTCTCGTTCATTAAAATTAGAAACTCCCACTCATTAAAATTAGAAACTCCCACTCATTAAAATTAGGATACTTAAAATTTCTCATTGGAGAAACATGTTACATCCCAGCCACCAATAAGAAAGCTTCTCACCCATTACATCCCAAGTTCGTACAGAGATATTGTGTTCGATCACAGTGGCAACAATCCCAGTCGTGGGGGAAGCCACCCCTAAATTGGAGACACGCTTCATATCATCTGAATCCAAATACTTATCTATTCCAATACCCTGTTTCTCCAACAGGGTCAACATACTCTATCTCATTGCAGTACCATTCTCCTCAATACTATCAACCCATGTCCTCAACACAACCACCACCTTGTGCACCTTACACTTCTCCTAATTTTCAACATTCTCAATCTTTTCCTCCTTCTACATCACCATCAACTATTCCTAAGGTTTCTACACCATAGAAACAACCCATGAACATCACTTGTACTACTACTACCAACAACAGTTAGAGGCCTCCTCAACATCAAAAGCGTCCCTTCTTTAAACACGACCGTAGAAATGGACAAGACAATTCCAAGGCCACTGTATCCTCCAACCTAGCATAAGTCCAACACTATGGTGCACCCTTATCTTAGAACCCAACACCTCATGTTAATTCATCAGGGCCACCAATTAACATACCAACAACCATATGGCCTAATGAACACAGTCATGGAAGGCAACATCCCAATCCTTGCATACCATCTAATGGTCCCAAATATCATAGTGGGTCAAGTTGTTATCTGGGAACTACATCATATAAATTGCCCCACTATGCTTAGTATAATCAAGTGTGTGAACCCCAATGGGGTAAGTATGACTAAGTTTCAACATTTTCAACATGCAAGGATCCTCATCTTTCATTTATTAATCCTTTCCATGCTCAACCATTTAGTTATGGGGGATATCCCCCATTCTAAATAACAAGGGTTAATAAATATTTTTCATTTTCTTTAATTTTACAACTTCTTGTTCTCCATTTTTTCATTTTTCAATTTCTTGTTTTATCTTTTTATCTTTTTATGTTTTTATAAGTAATCTTATCTACGAATAAAACACTCATGTACCTCGTTGGTTGAGGTGTGTTCTATGTTATCGAGTTTTGAGTGATCAATTATTTGGATAGTTACTCCATTACAACCATGCATCCACTCTATAAATAAGAGGTTCTATTCGAGGGTATAGTGATATTCTTGACATTCTTAAAAACTTAAAATTAATCTTGTGTTCATTGTACCCAGAATGAAGAAGGATGGACCAAGAGGAAATGATTAGTGTGTGACATCAAGGGGACTTGCAGATTCTCTTTGGTGATGTCTATGGGAATTATCATGCAACGTGGTTGTACTAAGGTCCTTGTAAATCTAATGAAAAATGGGAGTAAGAGTATCAAAAGGGCATTCAAAAATCCAATGTTGTTCTAGCGGGTTCCACTAGAAAGACATGCATCCATGCTTGAAGGCTGGTGGCTTCTCTGGATTCCACATTTCAAAAAAAAAATAAAAGAAGAAAAGAAAAAAAACAAAGGAAGTGCCACAAAGCAAAAATAACTCCTCCCTTGAACAAAATGCCAAGTGATTATACACCTTGTTGTTCTAGTACTCTCATAGTCGCTCATCATGGGATGAACCAATGCGGTGTCACTGACCAGAGGAATGGACTTGGTCCTAATCTTGGAACGACGAGTTAATGACACATTAATCATGCTTTACATGCAGAATTTACTATACTCTGGGTCAGTTACCTCATGTCCCAATCTCTACAATCCCTTCTATACACCATCTCATCTTGTTGTTCATGTAATTGTGGCTCGTGTCTTGTATACCGTAGAATTCTTACCTCATTTCGGTGATATTTACATGTGTGTGTTTTATGGAATCAGTGTGGATTACATTTAACCCTTCGAGTGCCCAAAGACACTTTTAAGTGTAGTTACGTAAGGGCATTAAAGGTTGGCACCTAATTTGGGGAGGACCCACTTGCGTAATTTTTTTAATTTGCACTCATGGCCCATCTTCCACACACCATTTCTTACCCGCAACATATTTCGCATGATATTCTTTCCCTAATACTATCCCTCTAAATTCCAACGTTCCTATGAACCATTACATGCCTTTTTCTTCCATCCAAGGTCCTTATTGATAAATTCCACACAATAATAATTACTTGTGCCTTTATAACTAATTGAATTACCCTAGAACCCCTTAACAATCACCTAATGTCTTAAGTTTACAACGTCAATTTCAAAAAAATCTTAAAAATTTGGTACATTCTCTAAGTGCCCTAACTTCGCTGAAAATATATATACGTGAAACCTCTGTGCTAATCAACATCATTTTCAACTATTCATGTAGGGAAAGTTTTTCAAATTCCCCTCTACAACTCATGATTGCATGTCCCTTGCTTTCATATCCATAACTTGCTCATTGGTACTCCAATTTTCATTCTGTTTGAACCTACTTGAACCCAGAGTGTTTAGCTTAGTCATGGGGGAGGGGCACATACTGAATAGTGCATAAATTTTTAAAAATTCATCATTTCTTGAAGGACATATTTAAGGATAATTAGTTGTAAAATTAAGAATAAAATGTGTCAAAAACAATTTCATCCCCTTAGCTATACAAAAAAATTAAATTTGGAAACCACCTAAGAAAAGAGGACTCAACATTATAATGTTTTGGGGATATGTTCTTCCAATAATTAATACCACATAGAAATAAAGTAAATCTATTAAGGCACACAGTAAGGTATAACCTAACTTTGGTAAAAACCTTACTAATGATCAGCCCTGTGTGATTGTAGATGGCCCCGAAACGCAGACAACAGGAAGGTCCTGCTCAAGGTGCGATCAAACAACCTAGGAGAGGCAAAGGACAAGTCCCTACTGGACAACATGAAAAGTAGGAGGAACAATCATTTAGCATTCACCAAGAAAACCCTACTACTATACAATCAAGGCACATAGAAGGAGGAGCTGATGTAGTGCCTGAATAGGGACAACATCTCACATTGTCCCAGGATTGTGTTCAGGCTACCCATGAAAGGTCCACATTCACTGCAGTGATTGTGGAATTAAATTTTGAACCTTTCATAAGAGTTTTCTCCTGAGGCTATTGGGGATCACCTCGAAGGAGCTCCCTTATGTCCTATCCTCTCTGAAAGCAATGCCTAGTACCTAGGGGAAATGTACTAATTCTGGCACAACAGAGAACAAGGCACCACCGTAAACATTTGTGGAGTGACAGTCGATTTCTCCATGTAGGAGATTTCAGAAGTATTAAAATTTTCAAATACAGGGCCCAAGGTTGCTCAGTTTTCTACCTGTTCAGACCTCAATGTGCGATGAGTCTTGTTAGAAAGGGCTTATGGCAGGGAGAAGACGTTTGGAGAATTGACGACGGAAGAAAGGGTGTACTTCAAAATTGGAACATATCACCTCTTCCCCACAAAGGGCTTAAAAAGAATATCAACATATGTAGCAAGAGGATGTGCAGTACTAATGGGAAAGATTGATGCTAACCTACACAATCTATATTGTATAGAGATCCTAAGGTGGTTAGACTAATGGAAGATAGGGAAAATGGCATTACCCTTCTCTTGTCTTATCAGGAAGCTATGCCAACATGCTGGTATCAGAGGATACACTAATGACGTCCTCTAAAAATCCTAGAATGCTTTATATGCTAAATTGTTAAAGTCGTTAGCTACAAGGAAAATCACCAGCAAGACGCTGGAACCAAAACAAGAAGAAGAATAAATGGTTGAACCAACTACAACTCAACTTGTAGGACCCAGCCAACAACAAGAAGCAAGGCCTAGCATGGGCCAAGAACAACCACCACCATCGTAAGACTACAAACCACCGATGAGCCATCTCAGGGCCATCGCTGAAATGGTCAGTTGGGGAAGTTGTGACGATGCAAATATCTTTTGCATCATAGACGATGTCGTACAACCCATGATTTCTTTGGATCGCACAAGGGGTGAAGTGTCCATCCACATAGAAGAAAGGGAAAGTACTTGGTCAAAACAGATCTCAGGAAATACTGCATCTTTCCAACTGTAATTAGAAAGTAGTGAAGGGGCCATAGTGGTGGTCATGCAACACTAGGATGTAGTGAGAGCCATAGAAGTGGTCACAGACCACATTAAAGAATCATTAAATGTACCTGTTGTACCACCACCAGATCTCATAGGAGCACAGGATGTTCAAACTTTGGCTAAAACCTCAATGACTCCTGAGGAACATGAGGATGTGCTTGATCGATTACTACAAACATGACAAGTAATGACATCCTTGTTTGACATCCCTCAACATGTCACAAAAATTTAATCAAACCTCATTTCCACTAAAGGGAAGTTGGTCTTAATAGAGGTGAGTGTCGAGCATGCTGAAGCAAAAATATAAGAATTACAAGAAAAGCTCGTGGCCCTACAAGCAGCATAGTGGGACCCTTTGCAATTCGTTCCCATAGACCAGCTGGACCATTTCAAAACTGAGCAACTAACCAAGTTGCTAATAGAGAATAAAAAGGTGGCCAAGGAAAAAGAGAAGATTATTTGGGATGCCTCTATAGTGCAGGTGCAAACTCATGTGCATATCAAGACACTCAAGGCCTTACAAGAAGAGAACAAGAAACTTGTTGCTGACAACCTTCAGTTGACCACTATGGAGAAGCAAAAGAATGTTCTCAAGGAACACTTTCATCAGTTATGAGAATAATTCATCTGGGTCAACTAGGACATGAGCTGTTTAGCTAGGGAGAATCAAACCCTCTTAATGGAGGAGGTATGTGCTATTCGCCAAAAGTTAGCTATCAAAATAAGCACATGACAAAATGAGGCTAAATAGCATAAAAAGCTAAAGGAGCACTTCCGAGACTAGGTGGGGATGTACAAATAGATCCTTGAGAAGGAGATCCATATGGCCAAGGCCCACATCAATGCTATCAGTGCTCAACACACTGATTGGTGGGCCATATTGGACACTTATGCCTTTTCCCATCAGACGAAAGTTAAAAATCGAGACCTGTAGATCCAAGATCTTATAGAGTACATGGAGTTGGCAAACTTGCGATATGCCAACCTTGCCATGTTAACAACAGGGCACCTGTGAACAAAGCTCAAGGAATAGGTAGCTACCACCTACATCAAATATGAAACAAAATTTGCAGAACACAAGAAGGTATTGCAACAACTGGAGGTTGAAAATTTTGAACTTGAGGTGGTAAAGAAAAGATACCAAGGCTAAAAAGGTGTTGCAAAATATTTGGCTTGACAACTTACCAATTTCCAAGAATATAGAGACAAGGGCAGAGCCTATGAGGAGGAACGACGGGTATTTGTGGCCTAGTATGTTAAGGCCAATCAAATGTTTCGGAAACTACCCTATCCATGGGAAGTGCCAACTCCATCAAACATCAGAACATTAGCATGGATGGCACAAGATCCCTGGACCAAAGAGGAGAAGCTCCAAGCCATCCTCCAACACCATCAGGTCTCAAAACCTGGAGCACAAGACAAAGAGAAAGCACCAATGGAGGAGCCACCACCACCAGGAACTACATGAGTTCCACAAATTTTGTAGTTGTAGCACATTCTTTGTGTTGTGTCTCAATTTTGTTTTCATTACACACTACGGCATAATCCCTTTTCCCTATCTAATAATCCCATACCTATCCACTTTGTAATCACTGTAACTCTAGGATGAGTTTTCATTCAATCATGGGGGTATGATGAGTAATCATTTGGTCCACCGCAATATCGCGTACGCGATATCACAGCCTGTCTCCTCATATATAAATAAGAGGTAGACAAACCTGATAGGAATTTTTGAAGGTAGTTCTTAGTTTTAGTGTTTAATTACTTTCTCTCAACCCTTTTCCTTTCCATGTATGCCCATAGTGTGGTGATAGTAATTGTACGACATCCTTATTCGAGTGTGACATACTTGAACACGCACATGACCACAAATAAAGATCAAGATTACTTCATCATTGTAGCATTCACTTAGTTTAACTATTTATTTAATTTTTATTTATTTCTTTCCTAGTTAATATCTCTCTCACCCTTAAAATCATGTTAAACACAGAATGAGTATGACTTGATTACGAGCATTTAAGTGTGACTACTTGGTAACCCAGTAGCATACCTAGGATCTGCGCTTGGTAATCCTAGTGCTAGTCATGCACGAAGTCCAAGATGTGTACGGATAATCAAGGAATGGATACTCATCGCACTTAGGCTAGCTAGATTCTCTCTTACCCTTTCTCTCTTAGCATAGTGAATATTATTTTCCATTGCCTTCAGGAGTAGCATTAGATTAGAAATCACATCATACACCTCACTCTAGACTAAATAATACATGATAAAGATAATACTAGTCCAGGTGGGAAGACAGCGAACTGCAACCTAAGGCCAACTATCTAGATGCCACAACTAGTCCATCTATAGAGTTCGACCGAATTGCTCATGTAATGCTCGTATTCATATGGTTGAGTGTAGGGGTACCTCGCCACTCATCAATGATGATCTTTTGGTAGAGCACCCAAAATTTCTCAATGGAGAGATTGTGGTTATTCACTATCAAACTCCTAGAGTCAAGATTCATCTTGGTGAGCTACTCTTGCTAGTGTCATACAAATTTAACCATCTAATCCTTCTGCTCCTCAACATTCTGTAGGTGATGAATATCCTTGGTGAGGATCAATTTTTCCTTGTGGACTTCAGCCAAGTCCTTATCGATGTTGAAGGCTAGAGCTTATGATAAGAAGGCATCAATTACTGCCATATCCTTTGCATTCTCAACCTCTTTAAGTTTTTTCTAAAATGCTAGAAAGATTCATTTCTATTGAGATTCTAGTTGAGAATGATGGAGTTGAAGAGACGAGCTTACAACTTCACAACTTCAGTGACCAATCAATGGTTTTCAGTAGTGGATGCTTGCAACTAGGTGTTGGAAATGATTAACTTGCCCTTTATCTCTAAAAACTTTGATTGGATTGTTGTAATCTCATACAGGAGATCAAAAATCTCTGGAAGTAGTTTCCTAGCACTCACTAGTCAGTCCAACATTTCCTCATGTTGGGCTACACTCAACTAACCACTTCTTGCTCCTGCAAAATCTTGAACATGTTTTAAGGTAGTAATGTCTGGCACATCTACTGCAAGAGCCTCTAAATCCTTGACCACCACTTTCACCATTGTCTCCTATCCATGGTGCTTCATCACTAGGATAATTGCCCCCTCACCTTCCTTCAAATGCATTGAGAAAGTTGCAATGTTCCTAGATATTTCAAGTAACTCTTGTCCAAGGATGAACAATATAACTTTCTAGGAACTTGGATTCATTTTTACAAGTGCTTGTGCTCTTTATGTAGATAATAGTAGGATGGCCTCCTTCAACTAGATGATGATCTAGGTGACCTCATTGAGAATGCTCAACAATGGATAGTTGTCTAATGCCTCTCCACCACTTTCCTCACCCTGTTATTATTACAATAGCTAATCATGAAGTTTTCTAATCCTTTTAGCGACTGCATAGCCTTCTAGTATGGTCTCTTCAATAGGTTATGGTGATGGCCACTCTACTTCAAATAGCTTGGTGGTTGCTTTATCTTTCATCATTTCCTACCAAGATGTAGTAGGATTATGATGGAATATATCATTATCATAGTATGCTATGCCTCCCCTTCAATAGAGTTTTTTGATAAGGCATGAGAAGGGGATTGTCGTCCTCACTCATTTTCTTTGAAGCACTTCTCAATTTTGAGGTAGATGAGCTAATAGAGGTTGGTGAGGAATTTAACACTTAGAGTAGCATGCACATAGGCAAAGAACATTGTAACCTTGTTGTGCCTCACTTTTGGGATTTAGGTGGTAGATTTCTATTTTGAAGTATGTGTGCTCTACCTTAGTTAGTGCACCATATTTGTTATGGTTCATCCCATAGCAAAATTAGATCCACTCTCTCTTGGCTTTGGGTTTACTTGTGTAGATATCTCTACCAATGTTACCCTTGTATTAAGCAAGCCAAGGGCCTCCACAATGACTTCAACTGAATAGAAGATTCTTGTATGTTTAATTTTGATCATCACATATTCTTGTCAATTGCTCCAAAATAGGTACATCTCCCCATGTACCATTCTCCACTAAAAGAGAAAATGAACCACATGGAAGACCCCTACAATTAGGTGTAGACTTTCTCAAGTGCCAAGTCTAAGAAGGATCTAAAGTTAATTTTGTAGAGAATTGAACTCTAAATCTTCTTAGTTCAATTTTTTTCAAGGTAGGCCTTTATCAATGTGACCTCTATATTGGGCCTTGGCCTCAACGCCTCATCTTTCCTTATGTTCTTAGGGTTGTTGCTAGCCCCTTCCTCCTTGTGGACACTTGTCTCTCTATTTTGATAATCCTCTTATAGATGCTCCCCTCTTTGGTACCATTTATGATCACAAACACAACCAAGGATCAACAATTAATGTGTAACCCTTAGTTATTTTAATACCTTCCTTACTTGGCCAAGTTACACTTATGATCATGATAGGTTGATTATTTAATTATTATTTTATGCACTATTTTATTCATTAGCTACCATATTTTGTTTATGATGTTTAACTTGTTGTAGATGATAATTTTAATATTATTTTAATAGTTAAATATTAGGGAGTTAGAAAAATTTTCAAAATTTTTTCCATTAGAAACCAAATATTTGTGGCCCACATGATGTAAAGCTTACCTCCAATAGCCAAAGGGTCAAAAAATGAGGTGAATCAGACAAGCAGTGTGGAAGTTATTGCATTTGGAAGGTCCTTGGGCTCTAAAAACTAGCAAAATCTCCTCTTGTAGTTTTAGCAAATTTGAAACGTTTGCTAAGTGTTGGTGCATATTTATAGGTTTTTGTTGATGTGTCAATAGGGATACATCGACACAGCTACTTAGAAGGATTTCTTATAATTAAGAACAAAGTATTGGGAATGAGTTTCAAGATGAAAGTGGAGTCCAAAGGAAGTTAGAAAAGCCTAGAATGATGAAAAATCATGGAAGAGGGTTGGAAATTAGTTTGAGAAAGGAGATTTAGAAAAAATTATATTGACAAGAAGTGCAAAATTAGATGTTTCTTTTTGGGAAATAATGGAATTTAATGCAAAAGAACTAAGAGATAAGAAGTTTAATAAAACCAGACCAAGGAGTATCCAAGTGGATCCTTCCCATAGCAAGCTCATGCCCTTAATGACCTTACATGACCTCATAACTAGGATTTTATGGATCCCAAGAATGATTAATGATCATATAGCATTCAAAATCAAATTTTCACAAGAAATCATCAAAGAACTAGGACACACCAAAAGGGACACATTAATTAGCCATGATAGGAGGCAGTGAGATGGTGGATGGCAAGAGTTAAATAATGAGACAAAATGTGTGATAATGGAGTCTCACATCCTAGCCACATTAAGTCCTTATGGATTTTATGGTTAGTGTGACCCAATAGTGTTCCATCCTTAGTCAAAGCCAAGTCCATTCACTTCCAGTGACTTTGCATTACCACATTTAGACCATTCGACCTCTAGAGTTTATGAACACTCCCAAAGATCATCCACCATACATAATAAAGAAGAAAAGAGAAAGTAGAAAGTTAGGAAAGAGGCTATCTAAATCAATGTAATCCACACTGATTCCACAAAACACACACATCTAAATATCACCGTAATGAGGTAAGAATTCTATGCTATACAAGACACGAGCCACAATTACATGAACAGTGAGATGAGATGGTGTATAGAAGGGATTGTAGAGATTGGTATATGAGGTAACTGACCCAGGGTACTGTGAATCCTACGTGTAAAGCATGATTAATGTGTCATTAACCTATCATTCCAAGATCAAGACCAAGTCCATTCCTCTTATCAGTGACACCGCATTGGTTCAAGGGAGGAGTGATTTTTGCTTTGTGGCACTTTCTTTGTTTTTGTTTTTTCTTTTATTTTCTTCTTTTTCTTGAAATGTGGAATCTAGAGAAGCCTTCAACCTTCAAGCATGGGTGCATGTCTTTCCAATGGGGACCCCCTAGAACAACATTGGATTTTTGAGTGCCCTTTTGATTACTCTTACTCCCATTTTTTGTTAGATTTAAAAGGATCTTAGTACAAACACGTTGCATGATAACTCCGACAGATGTCACCAAAGAGAATCTGCAAGTCCCCTTGATGTCACGCCCTAATCATTTCTTGGTCCATCCTTCTTCATTCTAGGTACAATGAACACAAGATTAATTTTAAGTTTTTAAGAATGTCAAGAATATCACTGTACGCTCGAAAAGAACCTCTTATTTGTAAAGTGGATGCATGGGTGTAATGGGCTCACTATCCAAATAATTGATCACTCAAAACTCGATAACATAGAACACACCTCAACCAATGAGCCACATGAGTGTTTTATTTGTAGATGAGATTACTTATAAAAACATAAAAAGACAAAAAGATAAAAAGAAAAAACAAGAAATTGAAAAATGAAAAATTGGAAAACAAAATTTGTAAAATTAAAGAAAATGAAAAATATTTATTAACCATGCTTGTTATTTAGAATGGGGGATATCCCCCATAACTAAACTATTGAGCATGGAAAGCATTAATAAATGAAATATGAGGATTCTTGCATGCTGGAAATGTTGAAACTTGGTCATACTTACCCCATCAAGGTTCACACACCTGATTATAGCAAGCATAGTGGGGCAATTTATACGATGTAGTTCCTGTATAACAAGTTGACCTAGTGTGATATTTGGGACCGTTAGATGGTATGCAAGGATCAGGACGTTACCTTTCATGACTGTGTTCATTGGGCCATATGGTTGTTGGAGTGTTAATTGGTGGCCCTAATGAAGTAACATGAGGTGTTGGGTTCGAAGATAAGGATGCACCATAGTGTTGGACTTGTGCTGGGTTGGAGGATACAGTGGCCTTGGAATTGTGTTGTCCCTTCCTACGATCATGTTTAAAGAAGGGACGCTTTTGATGTTGAGGAGGCCTCTCACTGCTATTGGCAGTAGTAGCACAAGTGATATTCGTGGGTTATTGTTGTGGTGTAGACACCTTAGGAACAGTTGCTAGTGATGTAGAAGGAGGGAAATGATGAGAATTTTAAAAATTAGGAGAAGTGTAAGGTGCACAAGGTGGTGGTTGTGTTGAGGACATGGGTTGATAGTATTGAGGAGAATGGTACTATGGTGAGGTAGAGTATGTTGATCCTGTTGGAGAAACAAGGTATTGGACTACATAAGCATTTGGATTCGAATGATATGAAGGGTGTTTCTAATTTAGGGGTGGCTTTCCCCACGACTAGGATTATTACCATTGTGATTGAACATAGTATCTCTCTATGAACTCAAGGAGAACGCTCTCAGGAAGGGTGCTCTAAAGGAGGACACCTTTCACCAGAACGATCTCAACAAGGGTGCTCCAAGGAGAACACTCCTGGCAAAGGCCCTCTCAAATAGAATGCTTTTTGAAATTTTAGAAATTTTAGAGTCTTAAAATTTTTGAAGAGATCTCGTGTGTTAAGAAAATGAACGGGGAGGCTAAGAGAAATACTGAAGAAACTATAAAATAGAAAAAAAATTAGAAAAAAAAAGTAATAGAAAGCTCAAAGCATTGCACAATGTTTGTTGTGATACAAAATGTTTTCAAGAACTTGCACCCCTCATCAATGTGTTTAGGCAATGTGGCTAGGTAGCTAAAGCTGCAAAGGCAAGGGAATGAGCATGCCAGTACATGTATAAATAGGGTCCCAACTTCTAAAACTAGAAACTCCCACTCATTAAAATTAGAGTGGGCCCCATTCATCATAGATGAGATCGGGGTGGGCTGATGTACTAACAAAACTATTACAGAACAATATTTCAAAGGTGAACATGAAACATTCAACAAATCAGATCTTTTTGGCAAAGGTGAAGGGTCTCATGTTTGAATGGTGGACATGAGGGATCTAACACCAAAGAATGTCATGCACGTAGATGTCCAGCTGAAAACAGCAATGAAGAAAGATCTTCAACAGCAATGAAGAGATGAGTGGCAATGACGCTGGAGAAGAAATAGCTAGACTTTAGAAGAAACAACAACCAAGAAGACCAATGTAAGTAGGGTAGTTGTCAAAACACAGATGAAAAAGAAACATGTTGTGGTCTACATAATCCTGCAATGTGATCAAAACCCGTGAAGAACCTGCAAAAGGATAAAATCCTAACCAAAAATAGAAAAAATCTAAAAGTGGTTAGAATCTAGAGAACAACGAAAGATGTTGTCAAGCAAGGCTCTACAATTCCAAGGCAAAAAGATAGAGAGAAAATTTTTAGAGTCTTAAAATTTTTGAAGAGATCTCATGCTTCAAGGAAAATAATAGGGAGGTTGGGAGAAATATTGAAGAAACTGTAAAATAGAAAAACTATTAGACAGAAAGTAATAGAAACCTCAAAGCATTGAATAACATCTGTTGTGACACAAAATGTTTTTAGGGACTTGCACCCCTCATCAGTGTGTTTAGGCAATGTGACCAGGTAGCCAAAGCTGCAAAGGCAAGGGAATGAGCTTGCCAATACATGTATAAATAGGGTTCCAACTTCTAAAATTAGACACTCCTGCTCATTAAAATTAGAAACTTCCACTCATTAAAATTAGGATACTTAAAATTTCTCATTGGGGAAACACGTTACATCTCCAACCATGAGCAAGCAAGCTTCTCATCGAGTTATATGTTGCAAAAAATGTTTCAACAGGTGTGCAATATCAAGCATTAATCCAAGAAACAATAGGTATCATTCATTCTTAGTTTGTTACTATTATTTTTGATAGTGGATCAACAAATTAATTTATATCAGATTCTTTGGTTAAAATATTAGGGAGTAAATTCATCTCTTACCATATATGGAAAAATTGGAATTAGCTTCAGGTGACCACAAAGTCTTAGAATGTTTTGTGCCTAGTTGTGAGATAAAAATCATGAATCAAACTTATGTTATGAGGTTGTTGTGAATTTGGGATCAAACAATGTGGTTTTCGATATGGAATGGTTAGTGAAAAATAAGGAAAACAATTGAGTATGGACAAAACTGCATAGAAATTAATAATGGAGAAATAAACCAAAAAAAAATTTATTAGCCTTGGGATTGCTTAAGAAACATTATTTCTGCAAAACAACTGATGCAAGAGATGTAAATAGAAAAAGCAAAAATTTTGGTTAGAATTTATGTAGCTAATAATGATAATGATTGCCAACAAGATAAGACAATGTTGGACTATCTAGTTGTAGATGAATTCAAAGATGTGCTTATTGATGAGTTACTAGGAATGCCACCAAAAAGAAAGGTAGAGTTTGGGATTGAAATTCTTCCAGGGAGTGCTCCAGCTTCAAAGGAACCATATAGAATGTCACCAGTTGAGATGCATGAGTTAAAAATCAAACTTGAAGAACGATTAAAGAAGGGATTCTTTAGGCCTAGTGTGTCACCATGGGGAGCATCAGTTCTATTTGTCAAGAAGAAAGATGGAATCTTATGCCAATGCATTGATATTATCAACAGCTAAAAAAGGTAACTATTAAAAGTAAATATCTTCTTCCAAGGATTAATGATCTTTTTGATTAGCTCAAACAACCAAAGGTATTTTCAAAAATTGATTTAAAGTTAGGATAATACCAACTAGGAATTAAAGAAGAAGACATTTCAAAAATAGTCTTTCAAACACGCTATGGACATTATGAATTCACTGTTATGCCTTTTGGTCTAACTAATGCTCCAGCTACCTTATGAGCATGATGAATCAAATTTTTCAACCATTTTTGGACCAACTTGTATTAGTGTTCATACATGATATTTTAATATATCCTAAGATAGTTGAGGAACATGAGCAGCACCTAAGGATGATCCTACAAGGCCTTAGGATACATAAGGTATATGCAAGTAAGAGAAAGTATGCATTTTGGCAATATGAAATAAAGTTTCTTGGTCATGTCTTACAGATAAGGGGTTAGCCATTGATCTAGATAAAATTGATGTAATAATTAGTTGGCCTTAGCTTGAGAATGTTATAGAGGTTAGAAGCTTCTTGGGGTTAGCAAGCTACTACCAAAAATTTGTAAAATATTTTTCAAAAATTTTAGCCCCTTTAACATCATTACTAAGAAAGAGTAATCCATTTTAATGATCAGAGAAATGTAATTTGGGATTCCAAAATCTAAAAGAATTATTAACATCAACTCATATATTAATCATGCCTTCAGAAAATGTTTAGTTTGATGTATATACAAAGGCCTCTGTTGAGGGATTAGGTTGTGTTTTAATGCAACAAAATTAGGTAGTTGCTTATGGATCAAGACAATTAAAACCTCCTGAACATAATTACATAATGCATGATTTGGAACTTGTACCAATGATCCATGCTTTGCAAATATGGAGAAACTATTTGTATGAAAAGAAATTTAAGGTATGGTCAAATCATCAAAGTTTGAAATACACTTTCACCTAGCCTAATTTAAACATGAGACAAAGACGTTGGTTAGAATTCCTGTGTCATTATGATTTTGAGCTCCTTTATCATAAGTGTAGAGGAAATAAGGTGGTAGATGCTCTTAGTTGAAGAAGGTATGTTAGGGGAACCTTTTTATTTAAAGTACAATTGCTGATTTGATTAGAAAGGGACTAGAAAATGATAAGTTCTTTACTAACAAATTTGAAAAGAAGAACCTAGGTCAATTGGAAAATGAATTTAAAATTATTGCTAAAGGTTTGCTACTTTTCCAAGATCATTTATATGTTCTAGCAAATGTAGAACTTAGAAATTTGATAATGTAAGAACTCCATGAAATAGTTTATACAAGTCATCTAGGGGCAACAAAAATGCTACATGGAATCAAAAAATAATTTTTGTGGCCTAGAATGAAAAAGGATGTTGCTAAGTTTATGGCAAGGTGTTTAACATGTTAGCCAGATAAGGCTGAACATCCAATACTAGTAGGTCTTTTACAACCACACAGTGTTCCAGAATGGAAATGGGATGAGATTGGAATAGATTTAATTGTTGGGCTACCTAAAGCTCTTAGAGGATATGATTCCATAATGATGGTAGTTGATAGGCTAAAAAAGTCAGCACACTTCATCAAAGTGAAATCAAATTATGATGCTAGAAAGATTGCAAAAATTTATATTCAAGAAATAGTTAGATTGGATGACGTACCTAAGAAAATAATTTTAGATATGGATCCAAAGTTTACATATCATTTTTGGAAAGATATTTAGCAAGCTATTGGAACAAAACTAAATTTTAGCACAGCGTATCATGTGCAAACTAATGGTGAGGTTGAAAGAAAAAATTACTTGGTAGAAGATAGTTTAAGAACCAGTGTGTTGGATCATCATAAAACTTGGGATAAGGTATTGCCCTTGGTAGAATTTACCTACAATAATTGCTACCAAAGAAAAATTGAAATGGCACCTTATGAAGTCTTGTATGGTAGAAAGTGTAGAGTTGCTACCTCTTAGGATTAGCCTAAGCACAAATTATTTTTTAGGCCTGAGATTATTTTGGATTTGTAGATAAAGGTGTATCAAATTAAAGAGAGACAAAAGAAACCATAAGATAGAAAAAAGAGTTACATAGATAATAGAAGGAGGGATCTAGAATTTTTTATTGGAGATAAAGTATTCCTAAAAGTTGAATCCTTTAAAAATGTCATTAGAGGTGTTAAAAGGAACAAATTTAAACCTAGATTTATTGGTCCTCTTGAAGTCTTAGATAAAACTAGTCCTATAGCTTATAGAATAGCTTTACCACCTACTTTATCATCTTTACAAAATGTTTTTCATATTTCTATGTTAAGAAGGTATGTTTATGATTCTAAGCATTGTTTGCAATGGGAAAACCATCAAGTCAACCTAGATTATATTGTCCAAGTTCAACCAATCCTGATTTTAGACTACAAGGTGCTCAATCTCAGGCACTATACACTACACCAAGTTCAACTTGATTGGAATGAGGATGGATTTGAAAACTCTTGGGAGATGGAGGGTGTGGTTAGAGAGAGCTAACCTCATCTATTTAAACATTTCCAGGAGGAAATGGCTTAATAAGAGGAGGATGTAATGAACCAATTCTCCTTGAGTTTTTGTGTTAATGATTGTAATAGTCTTTTTGTGTGTTTGTGTGCATGTTTTGTTGACAAGTTGTGTGTGTGCTTTGTTTGGATTGTGATGGAAATGGCTAATTGGAATGGTAATAAATTTGTTAACTAGCTTTTTATATGTATTATTATTAAATGTTTAAATACTTTATGCATAGGAAATATGATTTAAAATACATGCTAGGAATGTTTTAAAATAATAATAATAATTAACATATGGGGAAAAATTATTTTTTGTTTCATTTCAACAGAGATGCTAAGAAATAAGAGAAAAATAGAGGAAACTTCTCTAAGGTGTGCCTCAAGATCTAAAATAGGTATGTTGAGATGCAAAAGAATGCTCATATTAAGGAACTTGACCTATGAATCAAGTTGGAGGAACCTAACCCATGAATCAAGAATTTTGTGTGTAAATACCATAGCTTTGTATTTTATTTTTTTATTTTATCTAAATGTGATGCATTACTTTTTTCCATTTTAAAATAGTAGAGTATAAGTACCCTCTCCATGGATATAGAAAGGTCACATGATGATCTTTTAATGGTTGTAAGACAATGGGAAAATTCACATTGTTGATGACCTAAAAAAAAAGGTGCCTTATTTTATTATGTATCCTAAACTACCCTTATCATGAATATACTTTGAAAACTCTTTCCTTGCATTGTATGATAATTCTGAATGATAAAAAGAGATATTATGCTTAAATATTTTATTATTATCAAGAGGAATTGAACCTGAGATCTAGCAAAATCTTAATTCTAAAATATCAAAAATTGTTGATATAGGAATTGAAATTACAACATTTGAATATACATATTTTATTGATTTTTTTTATAGTGATCATGAAGAGAATTGAACTCATGACTCATTGTTGAATAAAAAAAAAGAGAGAACTTTAAAAAGAAAGAAAAGAAAACAAACAATTTCCAAGAAGTCAGTTATAAGAAACCATCCATTATCCCTTATTTCATCTACAAATAGGGAGATGTGGAGAGGAAAAAAACACACAAGGAAAAAGTAGTTGAGAAGAACAAGGAAAAAAACAAAGAGATACAACAATAGGGAGTATGGCTAGGAAGGGAGAGAAGACTATGGTTTCTATAGAAGACAACA
Organism: Gnetum montanum; assembly: GCA_015680685.1. Taxonomy (NCBI): domain Eukaryota; kingdom Viridiplantae; phylum Streptophyta; class Gnetopsida; order Gnetales; family Gnetaceae; genus Gnetum; species Gnetum montanum. Next base: position 499,896 of record MNCI01004895.1, on the reverse strand, counting down.
AGGAGAAAGAAAAAAAGTCCTACATAGGAATCTAATATTTTAATAATTCCTTCTAATAAGAAATATTTCTAAGAAAGTAGGTAAAATGATCCATCTCTGTTATGCTTGATAATAGCTAGAAAGGCTTGATTTTCTCAAAATTTTCTATTTTTGCTTGCCTAACCACCTTCACAATTCTTGTATGAAATTATCAAGATTGTTGTTGTAAGCTTAGATTGTTGAAACCTTTTTTGTTTTTTTTTTATCTCTCCATTCATCCTTTGCACTCTCACACCCAAATTACTTGGATGAGAGTTTTTTTTGTAATGATTCAGAAACACCCATAATGATTTGAGATATTTTTGGCAAAAGATTGCCAATAGGGCCCAAGGACCCTTGATATGAGGACTGGTACCACTAGTAGAAAGTGAGAGTATCCTTGGGCCCATGGGTAATTGTGAATGTTTTAAAATTGTTGAATTCTTGGGTTTTGATTTGAATTTGGTTGATGAACCCTCACCTTTTGAATGCATAAATCTTGTCTTTGAATCTTGAATTATACTTTTTTGCTATACCTTCTCAAGTTTGATTTTGATATCTTTCTATAAGTTGATGAAGTAGGGGAAAACCTAGGATGTTAATTTACAGTTGTGATCTATCTAGTCTCTGCTATTGAACATATGAATTTTCTAATTAGATGATTAATGGTAAAATGGTTACAAAATTTAAATTTAGATGATCTTGCTTTGTGTGCTTCTGGAAATTATAAAATATTTTTATGTGATTCAACAAATCTAAGATTATTAATTTATCTTCTTTTGTGGTCATTTCTTTGGTTTAAAAATGTGTAAATGATCCTAATTACATATTTCTTTTGAGGTTGAATAAAAAAAGTTTGATTTTTTGAATATGATAAATCTTGCATAGATATTTTACTATGGCCATTTCTTTTTAAAATTATCTCTTAATTCTTAAAATTAATATTGATTAACCTATTTCAGAGCTAGATCTAAGTGCTGTTGATTTCATTTTAATTTTATAGGTTAATGTTAGTTTGATTATTGTAGAAAGAAAGCCACATGTGCATTTTTTTATTTCAACTAGCTTTCTTTCAAGGGGGCTTTGGGTGTTATCTATTGCTTCCTATGAATGGGTATTACAATAGGTATAATGGATTCTTATGTGTAATCTGTTGTTAGAGTAATCATTAGCCTTTCTATTTAAGATTCAAACCAAGTCCAAATGACTTTCCAATGACATCACATTATTTCATCCCTAGCATTCACAACCATAAGATTACCACTGTTGCAAGGAGTATTACTACTTGGCATATTGTTCAAGGGAGGATTTTATTCATTATACATTCTATTTTTTAATTTTTTAGATTCCTAATAAGCTACCTACCTTCAAGCATGGGTTCCAATGGAACCACCAAAAATTTTTTTTTGTGCATGAATTTTATTTTTAACTATGTCGACCTTACCAGAGGACTACCTTTACGCATGGATAACATGTTTTTTCCAGTGACATGATAAGGAAGAACTTATTGTACTCTTACATGCATTTTTTGTTAGATCTACAAGGATATAATACATCCTTATCAATAGGATAGAACTCATAACAATAATGCAAGAGAATCGACAAATCCCTTTAATGTCACACCCTTTGCATTCCACTTGGTTCTTCACTCTTCTCTCCAGGAATAATGATCACAACTTTATTCATATGTTTTATTTTGAGAAGAATATCATTATGGCCATGGTAAGAACCTCTTATTGTTGGAATGGGTGGATGAATGTTGTGGTTGCATTGTATAGGTAATCAGTTCCTTATGATTGATAATATAGGGAAATCTTAACCTTCTTGGAACTACATCTTGCTTTATTAGTGTGTTTTATTAAAAGGTTAAAAAAAATGTGTATGAGAAAAAATAATTGCAAAGTATAGAAAAATTATAAAAGATAGTACAAATTGCAAAAATAGTAAGAATAAGAAAAGTATAAAAAGAAGATAAAAATGTCGAAGAACGGAAAAAGGATTAATAATTGAAAAAGTGTAAAATAATGAAAAGATATCAAAGAATGTCAAAATTGATAAGAAATTTAAAAAAGTATAATAAGAAATTATAAACCAAATATAATTGTAAAATAAAAAGTTGAAAAGAACTTATTAATTCCTAGAACAAGATAAGATATCTCCCCCATGACTAAACTCATGGGTGGGTGGTTGGAAAATGGACCTTAGATCCCCTCAATCATATGCTCTATGTTTCTCACTTACCATCCTTAGTGACTTAGTTTTTGGTTATCATCCCACGTAATCTGGATGGTAATTGAAGTTTGATCATCTAAGGATATATATCTTGTTGGATTAGATGATCTTTCCATCTCAGAAGGTCCAACTATATTCTCTTGTTGATTCATAATTTCCAATTTTAAGTCCTTATTTTCTTTATCTGTTGGTGTATGATTATGGTTTAATATTTTCATTTATAAGTTCTTATTTGGAGTCATTTTATTAGGATAGGATCTAATAAGTGACTTAGATGTTTCCATGCATGTTTTGGATAATTTTAAGTTCTCAATTTTTGGTTACTAGGTATCCTTTTATTTAGTGGCCCTTGTTCCTTCTTGTTCCTACAATTGTTTCTCACATCTGTTGTGGCCTAGTGTAATGATTGTGTTGACATTTTGAACTTTCATTTCACAACTGAACCTTTCTTTATCATTAGTAATGCATGGAATCCTTTATGTATGTATGGCTTCTTGCTTGTCTTCCTTGGATATTTTCATAGATAAATCTCTCATTTGTAACTTAGCATCTATTGTGCTAAGCCATACTCTTCCCATTATGATAGGAAATTACTTGTCATCATTCTTTACAACAGTCACTAAAAAATTTGTTGGATAAGACCACTCAATGATGATGCTCACCACATCTTCTATCTATCCTAAAGGAACAATTACAGATTGATCTACTAGCTCTAACCTTATGTTACACTTCTTTAAGTGTGGTAGGTTCTGTGACTTATAAGTCTCTTGAGATATCAAATTTACTCTAGAACATGAGTCAAGTAGAGCCTTGCATAGTGAATTTCCAACTACTTGTAAATAAATCAAAGGAATCTATGGATCAATTCTTTTCTTGGTAAGTCGTCCTACCTTAATCTAGTCTGATACTATATCTGTTATCCTAATACTTTTATGTTCCTAATTCAGTTGTTATGGAAGCATGGTGTTGGTAGGAGGATCTGTCATAGGGAAAACTTGTCTTAATGAAGTCCTAATTCTACTAGCCTTTTTTGGACTTGTCTTGAAGAAAGAAAATTTTCTTAACTTTCCTTTAGTATCACTGGTATGACCATATTTTGTATATTCATTGCCATAGTAGCATTCTTTTGTTGTGTTTGTGACGACAATTCTTTCTATAATCCTAGCATTGCAGGTGGTGGTATAGATGGTAAAAGGTAGTGGGATGATAATCCTTGGTATCACTATCCTACACAACATACTCAACATGAAGTTCCTAGAGGCCTAATCGCATAAGAGTTTGTTGGAGCATCACAGGAATGGATCGATTGGGAAGCAACATGATGTTGTTCTCCAGGTTGCACCATTGTAGTAGTTGATCCTGGTGTAGGATGAAGGTAAAATTGGATACATACTCATTAGGATGAGCATATACAACTCTATATTGTTGGGACACCTAATGTTTACTCCATAAAACTTGGGTAGAGAATCACTCCTATGAGAAGAAGACATCTTATGTTAAAAAATAAGAAATGTAGTGTGCTTCTTAAAATTGTTGTAGATATTTTAATGTATGAAATGACTTTAGGATTCATTCCAACGATCTTGAATAGTTTTTCACTTAGTTTGAGATAGTGCACATAACAACTAAAGGTCCCTAGCAATAGTGCCAATAATGTATGGTGAGGTATTCCTACGTCCAACCATATGAAGCACAAGCTTTCACTCACAATCTGGTCAAATTTTGTAACCTTAAGTTCCTAAGTATACTAGTTCCATGACGTGAAATCTAATCATGGTAATCATTGTCTTCTCAACTACACTTCTGAAGCTTAATTATATGTTTAAGTGTAATTGAGGCACATGATTTTTATTATTTTGTGTTTTATTTGTCTATGATTAAGAACAAGTTGAAACTTAATTTATGAACCAATTTAACTACTCTAATTGCTAATTAATAACTCAATATCCTAACATAAGTATCCAATCCCACTTTCTGTGCACATTCTGAACAGGTATACACTACCAGGTTACCAAACGTTAAGCATTGCTAGGATTATCAAGCATCATGTGCATGCTTGAAGCAATCGTACTTATTGTTGGCAACTGTTTGGGACGCGACTCCTAACGAGTGTCCTCAAATAGGATTTAGGTGCCTGCTGGTCTCTGGCAACACGAAGGCCCAGATACCTCCAAATAAACTCAGTAGTTAATGTGAGTATGTGTATGTGCTGTTGCGGCGTGTGGTTGTGAAAAATGAAATGATTGCATTATGTGTAAACTATAGATGACTTATCTTAAAGAGATTCAGCCAACTTTGCCAAGTACTGTGAGTCGTTGAGAGTTC
>MNCI01004895.1:482710-494307 GCA_015680685.1 Gnetum montanum | reverse complement strand
ATTTTTTATGACTATTGAGGGTCTAGTAATTTTATGAACTAGGTGATGGTAAAAAGGCAATACAATAGTAGACATTGGTGGTAGTAAAAAGACAATAATTTATCTTCATTTGCCCCGTATAAAATTTTCTGTGATGGCTTAAAATACTAGTTCCGGATGTGAAGGCACTAGGCCTGGAACTACGGGTAAATAATTTCAGATTATCTCGCCCTGCAAAAAAAATGTTATTAACCACCACCGTGGAAGAAGGCTTTGCCACTGCATCCGACATCATTGTTGTGTGGTGTTCAGTTGCTGGAGAGCCAATAGTGTGGGTGCATCTACAATCACCATCTGTCTCTAGCAGAGAACAGACATCTTCCTTGTCCTTGGGAGTGCTTAGTATTTTCTGCCTATAATCACCCATAACTGCAGGCACAGGTGCAGGAATGGTAGAAAAAAAAATATGGACCTCTGGCTTGGTTTTTTTCACTGTTGATCTACATAGCATGGCTACCAACGTGGCACTTAGGGCACTGAAATACGAGCAACGCAGCAACCACGACAATGTTCACGGCGTCAATGATGTTGCCGCCATGTGTCATTTTCTGCAACACAATTGCCGGCACGTACTATTGAAGAATGATGCCCTTTCTTAAAACTTACTCATGCATCCATTACCGAGTGTTGCGTCCACCGCCTGCGTTTTAGCCTTGTTTCATTTATTGGATTTTGCTACAACCTATTACTTCACAAAACCTATTAAACCGCTTACTGTTACATGCCATGGCCGCAAAATTGGGGTTCACAAATGTTATGATTATAGATTCATCATTTATTAGTATGTCAAAATAGAGAAAATGAACCTTGCACGACAAGCATTTGATGAAATTTCCAAGTGGAATATGAGGTTATCTCTGGTGGTTCTTAACATTTTTTATCGGCAAGCATAGCTTTCATAATTTCGTTTTTTGGTTGCTGTATTGGTAAGAACCACAACGCCTCTTTCAGAGTAAGCATACCGTCTTTCCAGCTTCTAGAAAATGTTTCTCCAATGCCTGAACTATGCCACATTATAACGCAAGATGCACCTCTGTTTCTGAAATTATTTGTCACGGTACACAACTTCTTCTTGCTACAGGATTAGTAACAAATATCGGTATCTCTGTTCATTGGTTTCAATTTGAATCTAGCCTGGCCTGCGTGAAAATCAGGACTGATTCTATCTCTATTAATATTTATCGTCAATATGCTTGTGTGACTAATCCATTTATATTTCCACGTCCACCACCACTGCTGAACCATTTCTGAGCCCGTAACTGGTTGATTAAACCCTTTCCCAATAAGCATCACATAATATGCTGGAATATTGCTCTTTTTGGTCGATGTATAATGTAAAAGAAGAATAAAATATGTGTTTCATTGCCGTATAACTCATATGAATCTTTATATATATTTCTATTCTCTTTTTCTTCCTTTTAAAATAGACTGAAACTCCTGTTCCATGAAATGGCTTAGAATGTGCCAACATCTCTGCCCCCTTAAAAGCTTAAAGAAACTTGTGTAACCAAATTTCAAGCTGAAACATACTAAAATTTTCATTGGCTTTTTACAACTGAATAAAAATCTTTTTTTGAGGAAAATTCCCATTTAACATAAGGTGTGATGGGACAAAAACCTCATTCCTAATAAAAATAACAAACTATACATCATCAAGTCCTTCATAGATTATTCTTGGGATGGAAATTGAATTGTGAGGGTTACCCTAGTGGGAATTATCATCTCTCTAATTGTTTCATAGGAAATTTCTGATGTGATGAAGGCGGTTCTGTTGCTCTCTGGCTTGGTGGAGCTCTCACCCTGATCTACTGGAGCTTTCTCTTCAACACTTTTCTCATTTTCTTTTTTGGATGAGCTCCTCTGTTCTTCTCCATTAGGTCCTTCATTTTTCTCTCGAAAGACAAAAGCTTCTTTCCATCCCCATGATGACTCTTCATAGGTTGGTTTCTCTTCTCCATTTTCTTTTTCTTTGGAGCAATCTTGATATTGCCCCCAAACATTGGACTCTATATCCAAACCTCTAGTGAGAAAAGAAAATTCATCAGATAACCAAGTCATAAAAGGACACTTTTTTGGAGCTCCACAAGATCTAACCTTTAAGTAAGCCCTCAATACATGCTCAGGGAAACATCCCATCACATATGGAATAAAAGGCTTTCTCATTGCTCTCTCAAACTCCATTAGCTCTCTCCAACTTTCCCTACTCAACTTGAATTGAAAGATGATGAAATCTTAGGCAACCTAACCCTCCTTTTATAGGTACTAAAAATTTGAATCCCCCCCCCCCCCAAGAGTCTTCAACCAAGCTTCCTTCTTTTTAGGCATTCTAACCATTTGTCACAATCCTCACTAAGTGGTGGATGAGTCACCTTCTCTACTTGTCATAATTGTAGAATTCCACTTGTTTCACTTAAAGGAAAATTATTTTCTAATCTAAATAAAGCATAATTAAACATATTAATTGATACTATATTCCTAGTAATATTTACCTAATAGTATATACATATATTATTTTGTGTAATGACATCTTCAAGTTGTGTGCAATTGTCCCAAATAATGTTTTATATGCAAAACATTATATGGAAATTGCAATTCCATGCCATCCAAAGTTGATAATTTGTAAGTATCCTTTAACAATTGCTTTGTAATTTCAAAGGGTCCAATCCATGTTAGGGTAAACTTATTTGGTTTCTTCATATTCCATAATAGGACAAGGTCCCCTATCTTGAAAGTTCTTTTCAAAGCTTTCCTATCAAACCATCTTTTAACTTGAGAGGTATTCTGTAACAAATTATCCCTTGCTTTATCTACTTCAGCTTCTCTTTTAATAAGCAAAGTCATGAAACTTCTATCTTTATCAGTCTTTTCACTATATCTTTGTACAAATTTAGAAGCTGAGCTTACAATCTTGTTTGTAATTCTTGCTGGCAAACCATAGACTAAGTTATATGGTGATGTCCCAATAGCTTTCTTGAATCTTATTCGATCTGACCATAATGCGGATTGTAGATAATCGATCCAATTTCTTAGATTCCCATCCATTGATTTCTTGATATAAGAGATAAGCTTTTTATTGGTAGATTCTGCTAGGCTATTTCCTTGAGGATAATAATTTGATGAGGAAAATAAGAAAAGAGATTTTTCTGATGGCCACCTAATAAACTCTTCAGATTTGAAGGTGGGTCCATTGTCTGACGCTAACACTTCGGGTAGACCAAATCTATTTAGAATGTGATCTTCTAGATACTTAATCACATCTGATGCTGAACTTCCTCTTAGAGCCTTTACTTCAGACCATTTAGTGAAATAATTAGTAGCTGTGAGAATAAACTTGTGTCCAGCACTTGAAGGAGTAATTGTACCAATAAAATCCAAACCCCATTGCTGAAATGATCTATCTGCAGCTACTAGCTTTAAAGGGGCTCTAGCCCTTTTAATCTTGGGCCCATGAATTTGACATTTATAGCATTTTTGAATCTTTGAACTAATGTCTTGATACATGGAAGGCTAGTAATATCCATATCGAAGTATATGTTGCATAGTCGATTTAGGGGATTCATAAAATAAATTCAAATGGTCATGAAATTGTTTCAAAATGAAACTAATTTGATCATTATGAACACATTTCAATAAAACTCCCCGAAAATATTTTCTATATAATATACCATCTATAACAATGAATCTTCGTGCTCTTTTGAAGAAAGCTCTCTTTTGACTTGCAGTCAAATTATTTGGAATTTTCCTTGTATTAAGAAATTTGAAAATTTCATCATGTACTGACCTAAATCGTCGGTGTAAGGCTGGAAGGGAAACAGACACCGAGAGATCATTGGGCAGCCACAGCAGACCCTGCCTTCGCTTGAGGGCAAGCTGGAAAAGAGAACGAAGGTAGAGTGCCTTGGATGGTTTGCACGCAAATCAACCAAGGACTTCCCCGAGTGTAAGCTACGGCTAGCGCTTAGGTTATCGTAAACAGAATGTAAACGGAATGAAAACAATGATATGAAATGTAAATAAAGCATACAGAATTATGAATAAAGCATAAACAAAGTTATATTTGTAAAGCATAAAAAGAACTTAAACAATGTGAATGGGAGGCAATAATGAAACTGTATTATATTGTTTTATAAAAAATGTGCACCGGTCAGAGCGTAGTTGCACAAGTGTGAATGGCAAGTCAAATGCCTAGCCCCGGAAAAATGTGACACGATGATGTGACGATGTGAGAAGAACTTGGAAGCCAAAAATCGGATGTGCTGAGCGCCCAAGGATTGCAAGTTCTATCCTCCTTTGGAATCGCCGATTTTTCCAATCTTTGCCTCTTCCAATCTTCTTCTCTTTCTTGCTGCTTTTTCTTTGCTTCTCTTTGCCTCTTTGTTCTTGTTCCTTCTTCTTCTTGCTTCTTGTTTTTTTTCTTATTTGTGTGAATTGGTAGGGTATTTATAGGTTTGGGCTAGGGTTTTGGCTAAGGTTTGCTTTGACCAGGTTCAATGTATCTATGCTGGAAAGTTGTACATGAGTTGGATGTGTGTTGGCAATTTTGCTTTTCTTGGCCATGTTCAATGTATTTTACAACTTATGGATTATTTGAGCCCATAAAAAATACAAATAGTTAAATATACAAGCCCTTAAGCCGTAAAAATTTAGAAAATTTAAAAAGATGTCCAGAGGTGGCAGCTCCCTTGATCAAAAATTATTATTATTATTATTTTTGGTTGGTCGGCTGGAAAATTGGAATTCTCTAATGTTTGGTGAAAAATTTTTTAATCATCGGGGAGGACAGTAGCTGATGATGCCCGGATGCCCAGTGATGCAGCAGCAGCAGCGTAGGCAGGCAAGAGCATAGAAAACAGCGTCATAGGCAGAGGCAAAATAGCGGTGGTAACGTTCTGTGCGTGAGGTGCGCGACAGTCGACGGAGGATAGCGATGCTAGGGCAGTGGACGAAAACAGCAACGCGTCAGGGCAGGAGACGACGATGCAGCAGTAGCTGCACAGAAACAACAGCGGCAGTGGCAAGACAGTAGTGCGAGAGTTAGCGGGCGACGTGTCACGTGGTGGTAGCTGGCAACGCGGAAGGCACAGTGACAGGAGCACAGAGGATGACGGAAAACAGAAATAGCAGCGTGACGGCAAGAGTAGCAGGAGCAACGACGTGGTGGGTACCAGAAGAGACAGAGACGTGGCATGCAGAAAAATCAGCGGCAGGCATCAAACAGCGACGACAAGGACGACGACGACCAGGACGACGTAGCAGCGGCAGGGATGATGCAGCAGTGGCAGGCGCGACGCAGGGAAGGTGCACGTGGAGGCACAGAAAATAGCGGCGTGGTGGACGCAGAGAAATGGTAGGCACGCAGGGAGGGGCAATGGCAGAAGACAACATCGACGTGGCACGGCAGGAGCAGACAGTGACGCGCAGGCATGGTGCAGTTGTGGCAGGTGCGACGGCAGGCTCAGTAGTGGGAACCGTGGCAGCGTCGGGGAGATAGGGAAACGCATCAAGGCGCCTACATTGAGGCGTATCCACAGCCAGTTTGGCAGGTTGCTCGGAATTTCAACATTTGATTTGCTGTTTTGCAAATTTTATTCATAATCAAATTGACGCTCGCCTAACATTCGTCTTCTGTTGCAGAAACTGTGACTGGCAGAGTAGCAGTAGCGATAGTGGTGGCAGTGGCCCATGTGATGTGATGTCAAGCTACTGCCCTTATTGTATACCATAGTATGTTCAGAAGGTTGTACTTTGCTTAACTTGGCTCTGTTAACATGATTGTGCTGCTAATAACACGGGGGAACATACATCATCCATCGACATTCGCATTTACGCTGCACTGGTGTAACCATGCGATGGGATTTCATTTGCATCTTCTGTTGCTGCCCTTCTTATTATTGTTGTGGTGAGCAGAGCGTGGGCATTATTAGCTAAGCCATGCGAGCGAGCGTGGACGTGCAGTGTGTGTGTCAAGTGAGAACTTTGCCCTTTTGCAATTAGGCTTCCATCCTTGAATTGTAGAGAAATAAATTTCCATTCAAAGTATTAAGCTGAAATTGGTGGTGTTTCATTGACCCCTCTTTGTTGACGTCTAGAGGAATCCACCCGAGAGGCGTCGAAAGAGAAGTGCAAAACACCATGAACAAACAAAGCATCAAACATTAACCATTAGCCTTTGGCTGGATGTTATCGCACCATTTTCAGAAGTACATGGGACTAAGGGAATGTGGTTCAAGATGCAAGGGAATCGATTGTAACCAGGGAGGAAGCTAGGAGGTTAAGGGCTATGATTGTTGCTGGGATTTTGTTGGAGGGGAATGCTCTCTTATGAACAAGTTATGTCATTTGGTCCTTGTCAATAGCTGGTTTTTTCGGCAGACTCAGAACCAAGAGATAGGAGGTGTGTTCTTTGGAGAAACGGGACTCTTATAGAGTATTTGCGGGGCCCGTTGTAAACAGCCAAAGCCACGCGATAATGTGTAACATGGTCTCTTTGAGACACAAGTGTAACTTTTTTCAAGACAATTGCCTTCTCGCTTGGGGCTTGTATGAGAATGGCCAATAGTCTTTTGTTTATGATGTCAATGGGGTCTTGAAGACCTTTTCCGTGCATTTTTCTCTTTGACCTTTTTTTTTTCTTTTTTTTTCTTTTCTTTTTTCTTTTTTCTTTTTTTTTGTTGGTAATTTTGAAAGAGCTTTTTTTTTGTGCTATGCTTGCATTTTGCATCATGTACTGTGTATCATGTTTTGCATCGCAATTGCTTAGAGAGTTATAGTGTGCAACAATGTATCAAGAGTTTTGAGGTGAGCAGAATGTATCAGGGGGGTGTAATTGAATAGGCTAAGGGGAGCATGATGGGGAAATAGGGGATGCATCGGGAGTCGGGAATGTACTTATGAACGGATTGATTAACCCAGTCGTGTGTAGTAGGAAAACATGTGATACCTTGTCGTTATGATGAAGTGCATCTATGCACGAACGCCTTAGAAGTGTCATCCTGCAAATACAACTCCAAGAGGACAAGAAAACCACAAATGAAACAATCAGCTAAACACTTTAAACAAGGAGATGGAGTCACCACATGCAGCTTTCAAAGCAAACAGAATCATGAACAACATCAGTTTAGGCCCCATGGGATGAATCATGCAACAAGTCTTTGTGGAACAGAAATAGCCAACTACAACAGCAGATCCTTTCCAATTTTTGCCTGGTCACCAATGATGTCACTAGTTTATAGTCCTAGCGGACTGTCGTGGGTTAATTTTACATCATAACCCCTTGGATGGTGCCAGTTTAGTGTCGTAGCAGACAGTGCATTGCTAGTTTATAGTCATGGCGGACTATGAAGAGGCAAACTAGTTTATAGTCTTAGTGGACTCTGGATGCTAGTTTCATGTCATGGCGGACAGATGTGACAGTTTAGTGTCATACTGGACAGAACTCTGTGGTATCAGTTTTAAGTCTGATCCAGGACTGTTCTGTGGTATCAGTTTTAAGTCATGATCCAGGACTGTTCTGTGGAATTAGTTTTAAGTCATGATCTAGGACTGTGACGTACCTCAAGTTTGTCAGACGTAGTACTTCTTCAAGTACAAGTGGTTTGTAGGATTGGCGAACTCGTTTCTGTCCATGTCAGCAAGTTTGAATGCTCCATTGTTGTATGCCTTGGTGACTAGATAAGGCCCTTCCCAGTTGGCTGAGAATTTACTTGGATTTTCTCGGGCGGCCTTAAGGACTAGATCTCCTTCTTTAATTGGGCGTTTGTGGAGATCATGCTTGTGCCTTTTTTTCTGCTATTTTTGATACCATTCAATTTGATCAAGAGTTTGTATACGTTCCTCCTCTACTATGTCGAGGTCAGCAATGCGCAATTCATTATTTTGGCTTTCATCAAGGAGACTGGAGAGAGTTATCCACAATGAGGGAACCTACAATTCTAAAGGTAAAACAACTTTAGATCCGTATACAAGACTATACAGAGTTTTACCTATGGATGTTCGATGTGTCATTCTATAAGCCCACAATGCATAGACCAATTGTTCATGCCATCGTTTCTTGCTCTGATTCAGCATCTTTTTGAGTATCATGATCATAGTTTTATTTGTAGCCTCCGCTTAACCATTACTCTGTGGGTAGTAAGGTGATGAAAATGCATGTTTAATGCCTAGACATTCACAAAAACTTTTGGTATCTGCACTGCTGAATTGTGGCCCATTATCGGTAACGATGGTCATTGGAACACCAAAAAGGGTTATAATATTTTCCATTATAAAGGTGCAAACGTGTTTTGATGTGGTCTTCCTAAGAGGAATAGCTTCCACCCATTTTATGAAATATTCAGTTGTAGTGATAATGAAGCTATGACCTGATGAAGATGATGGTGTTAATGGTCCAATTAAATCTAAACCCAATTTTTGGAATGGCCATGTGATTTGTGCAGTATGAAGTTCGTTAGGTGACACATGTATCAGATTACTATGCTTTTGGCAGATGTCACATGTTCTAACCTTGGAGATGCAGTCGTATTCCATGTGTGGCCAGTAATAGCCTAAGCGCCTAATCTTTGTTGCCATTGCTTTAGGTGCTATGTGTCCTCCACAAAGTCCTTCATGGATTTGTTCTACAATTGTTTGACCATCAGTGCTACTAACACATGTTAGTAAAATACCTTCATATGATTTACGACACAAGGTGTCACCTATTAATGTGTATTGGCGAGAGCGTTTTCGTATGGCATCCTTTTGAGCATGTGTCAAGTGTTGTGGAGGTTCGCCTTTTAGAAGATACTCTTTTACGTCATCATACCATTCTATTGCGTGTGTTGTACTGACGGATGCTATAGGTACTTCATTTAGAGTGTTAATTATAGGTTCGGCACAACTGGTTATAGAACTAGGCAATGCATGAAACATTTCAGGTGTCATGTTTAAGGCTAGTGTGGCAAGTGCATCAGCGACGGTATTTTTGCTTCTAGGGACGTGTTGTATATCCACTTCTACTAGTTGTCTCACTAGATGTTTAGTCAAATCACAATACGGTTGCAAATGGAGAGCTTTGCATGTGTAGGCTTCAGTGACTTGATTAATAACTAATTGCGAATCACCTCGAACTACAAGGCGTGAGATTCCCGAAGTTAGCGCTATTTGAAGTCCTCTAAGAAGACCTTCGTATTCTGCTATGTTATTGGTGCAAGGAAAGTTTAAGCGATAAGCAGAAGGTTGGATTTCCCCAGAGGGGTATATTAAAATAGCTGCGGCACTTCCTCCACGAGAGGTTGAGGCCCCATCAAAGTAGAGAATTGCCTCATAATTATCAGGTACAGTGTCTATACTGTTAACATTTTCATCTGGGAATTCGGGGTTTATTGTTGTTTGATCATGTGTCGGTGAGACAGTTAATTGCGTGGCTATTGCTTGACCTTTTGTGGAAGATTGAGCGACATAGTGTAAATCAAATTCTGCAATCATCGCTTTCCACCTAGCTAACCTACTTGACTCATAGATGTTATTAGTGATGGCATGGAGAACATTATCTTTGCAAATGATGTAAACTTGATTACGGAAGAGATAATGTCGCCATTTCTTCAAAGAGAAGACAAGGGCAAGGCATGATTTTTCTACATCATTGTATCATTGTTCATGGGCTATTAAAGCATGGCTTAGATAGTATACAGGGATCTCGGCCCCATCTTGACGTTTTTGACAAAGCATGGATGCGATGGATGAACTAGAAGTTGCAAGATAGATGTAGAAAGGTTTGTCACTTTGTGGAGGATAAACAGTTGGTAGTTGGGCCAACTCTTGTTTTATGTTCTCAAATGCTTCTTGGCATTGTTTAGTCCATTGGAAATGTACATTCTTTCGTAATAGATGTTGCATGGGACTCAACTTATCCGTCAACCTTTTGATAAAGTGTCTAATGAATTGCAACCTACGTTGGAGGCCACGTAGTTTGATAAGGTTTCTTGGTGGTTGCATATTGGTTATTTCTTTAACCTTATCAGGGTCTACCTGTATCCTTGTTTTGGAAACTAGGAAACCAAGCATTTTTCCTGTTTTAACACCAAAGACACACTTTTTTGGATTGAGCCTAAGGTCATATTTGAGACAACGTTTAAGCACTAAATCTAGATCTTGTGCATGTTGTTTAGTTGTTTTAGACTTGATCGCTATATCATCAACATAATAGTTGAGCAAACTAAGCATGTAGTCACTAAATATATATGTCATTACTCATTGATATGTAGCACCCGCATTCTTAAGTCCAAATGGCATCATCGTATAACAAAATGTCCCCCAAGGTGTCATAAAAGTTGTTCTAAGTTGATGCTCTGGATTAATTCTTATCTGATTTTAGCCTGAAAATCCATCCATAAAGGATAATAATGCATGCCCAGCAGTCGTTTCAATAAGTTGATCAATATTGGGCAAGGGAAAGTCATCTTTTATAGTGGCTATATTGAGGTCATGAAAATCAATACATATGCATATACTACCGTTCTTCTTGGGGACTACAACAATGTTTGACACCCAATCGGAATAGTTAACAGCTCGGATGAAACCGGCTTGGTAAAGCTTTGTGATCTCAGCGCGGACTGCTAATGTGACTTTGGGTCTAACCTTTCGTGCTTTTTGTTTTACTGGTTTGATTTTTTCATCAAGGATAATGTTATGTTGGATGATCCAGGGGTCTAGCCCTGGCATATCTGTATATGACCATGCGAATGTTTTTATGTTGTCTTTTAAGACATGAGTGATGTCACCTACGAGTTGTGGATCTAGTAAGGCACTTAATCTCAAGGTCTTGGCTTCTTCATTAACTGTGGTAATGGGGATCTCAATCAGAGGATCTTCAATGATATTGTTAGCTTCTAGGTCTAGAGTTTTGGCTATGTTTTTAGGCCAATCTGACGTTTCTTGAGTGGAGGCTATCAGATCGCTATAGGTGGATGGACTTAGATCTAAAGATTCTGGGCGAATTGCTCTTTCTATATCTCCGTATGGTCGGTTGAGAGACAATTTTGAGAGGATGTTGTGGTTGGCCATGATACTCGCTCCTGCCAATTAAAATAGGAGCGAAATAAGAGACACTGTCTCAGTAAGAGAATTACAAAGTGTAAATGAATATAGGATAACTAGTTTGGTGGAATGTATAAAGACTGATGTAATGGCCTGAATTTTAATTATGGTATAAAATGGTTGCATCGTTATCTTTATGTTTCATGTAAACATTTTTGTCATTTTTCATGTTTTTTATTGTTTTTCTTTGTTTTCTAGAGTATATATGTGCAACTAAATGTAACATAAATTTCTAAAGTGTAAAGAAAAATGTAAGGTAAATACTTGGAAAAGAAAGCAACGACCGTGCAAGAACCTAAATCGTAACTTGTAACCTGTAAGCAAAAATTTAATGTAAGATGATGAGAGTTTGTAAATTTGTAATTTTGTTGGCTCTAGTTTAAAGCCATTTTGGGCTTGGTACATCAGTTTAAAGTCTTGATGGATTGTTGCATCTGTTGTCAAAGAAAGGATTACCAGTTTTATGCCATGGTGGGCCAAAGGTA
>MNCI01004895.1:457928-479966 GCA_015680685.1 Gnetum montanum | reverse complement strand
TGTGTGTCTGCCCATTCTTGGGTGGTAGGCAAACCAATGGATTGAATTGATTGTGGATGGTAATGGTTTGATTGTTGCATTGTTTGTGGAAAAGCATGTTGTTGGGCTAACATTTGTTGAGGTGGGATGGTATTCAAGACTGAGACTACTAGTGGAACCCATTTCCTAGCCATAGGTTGTGAGGTAATCCCTTGAACATGTTGGGTAGGAGTAATCAATGGTGTCCTATGAATTTGCATCTGAGGTATGTAATGGGTGGATGTGGAAGCTGGTATGACTGATGGTATTCCAATTACTTGAGGTTGGAGGATTGACCCTATGTTGGATTGGGTGAGTTGTTGAGACTGTGCTGGTGGAGGAATTATGGAAGTGGATGCATCAGAGTGAATGTTATTGAACATGGAGAAGATAGGGATGGAATGGGGAACATGTGCTTGAATGTTTGTGGATGAAGAAGGAAACATATTTTCTTCTAGGAAAGGATGGGATAATAGGTTTGTGTGGGCATGGGGGCTAACAGTATGGTATGATTCTCCATGTTCAGATTGGGCTGCAAAGTCATCTTCTTCATCTTGAGGCTCTATGGGAGGTAGTTGTAAGGCTTGATTTTTAACCATGAGAAGTTGGGATATGAGTTTATGATGGTTTTCAGATAGTGGGATTATGTCAAAAGCTGAAGGGATAAACTCACGTCCTCCTTTGTGGATGAATTCATATTCTCGCTTAGCTTCCCTCTCCATACGATCAATGGGTAGGTTGGCTTGGATTTTGACACAGATAAAATTATACTGTTCAGGTGTAAGAGTTGCATGAATAGGGCCTTTGCCTTGTAGCCTGAGGGATTGGCGTGTAGGGCCTTGAGGATTTATGTGTTCAGTAATAGTTATGGATTCCATGGTAGTCATAGGATTTGAAGCTTTAGCCCCAAAGTTAGCAATTGGTAGTGTTACTAGGTTGACTTGGGAAGACTCCATGATAAATGTGAATGGACTAGGATAGACAAATGGAGTTGGATCATAAGCAATTGTAGTGGGGGTGACACAAGCTTAGTGTGATAAACAGGGATAAAGAGACTCAAATGGGCAAGATGGATGAGTTTTGATAGGTAGTGAGGTTTTAATCAATAACAAGAAAGTGACCCTCCTTCTAGCGCCACAAACTGTACTGACCTAAATCGTCGGTGTAAGGCTGGAAGGGAAATAGACACCGAGAGATCGTTGGGCAGCCACAGCGGACCCTACCTTCGCTTGAGGGCAAGCTAGAAAAGGGAACGAAGGCAGAGTGCCTTGGATGGTTTGCATGCAAATCAACCAAGGACTTCCCCGAGCGTAAGCTACGACTAGCACTGGGGTTATCGTAAACAGAATGTAAATGGAATGAAAACAATGATACGAAATGTAAATAAAGCATACAGAATTATGAATAAAGCATAAACAAAGTTATATTTTTAAAGCATAAAAAGAACTTAAACAATGTGAATGGGAGGCAATAATGAAACTATATTATATTGTTTTAGAAAAAAATGTGCACCGGTCAAAGCGTAGTTGCACAAGTGTGAATGGCAAGTCAAACGCCTAGCCCCGAAAAAATGTGACACGATGATGTGACGATGTGAGAAGAACTTGGAAGCCAAAAATCGGATGTGCCGAGCGCCCAAGGATTGCAAGTTCTATCCTCCTTTGGAATCGCCAATTTCTCCAATCTTTGCCTCTTCCAATCTTCTTCTCCTTCTTGTTGCTTTTGCTTTGCTTCTCTTTGCCTCTTTGTTCTTGTTCCTTCTTCTTCTTGCTTCTTGTTTTTTTTGCTTATTTGTGTGAATTGGTAGGGTATTTATAGCTTTGGGCTAGGGTTTTGGCTAGGGTTTTCTTTGACCAAGTTCAATGTATCTATGCTGGAAAGTTGTACATGAGTTGGATGTGTGTTGGAAATTTTGCTTTTCTTCGCCAGGTTCAATGTATTTTACAACTTATGGATTATTTGAGCCCATAAAAAATATAAATAATTAAAAATACAAGCCCTTGAGCCATAAAACTTTAGAAAATTTAAAAAGATGTCCAGCGGTGGCGGCTCCCTTGATCAAAAATTATTATTATTATTATTTTTTGTTGGTCGGCTGGAAAATTGAAATTCTCTAATGTTTGGTGCGAAAGTTTTTAATCATCGGGGAGGACAGTAGCTGATGATGCCTGGATGCCTAGTGATGCAGCAGCGGCAGCGCAGGTAGGCAAGAGCAGAGAAAACAGCGTCACAGGCAGAGGCAAAATAGCGATGGTAACGTTTTGTGCGTGAGGTGTGCGGCAGTCGATGGAGGACAGCGATGCTGGGGCGGCAGACGGAAACAACAACGCATCAGGGCGGGAGACGGTGATGCAGCAGCAGTTGCATAGAAACAACAGTGGCAGTGGCAAGAAAGCAGTGCGGGAGTTAGTGGGCGACGCGTCACGTGGTGGTAGTAGGCAATGCGGCAGGCACAACGATGGGAGCACAGAGGATGGTGGCAAACAGAAACAGCAGCATGATGGCAGGAGCAGCGGGATCAGCGACGTGGTGGGCAGTGAAAGAGAAAGAGACGTGGCATGTAGAAAATAATCCACGGCGGGCAGAGAAATCAGTGGCCGGCATCAAACAGCAACGGCAAGGATAGCGACGACAAGAACGGCGACGACGAGGATGACGCAGCAGCGGCAAGGACGACGTAGCAATGGCAGGCATGACGCATGGAAGGTGCACGTGGAGGTGCAGAAAATAGCGGCGTGGTGGGCGCAAAGAAATGGTAGGCATGCAGGGTGGGGCAACAGTAGAAGACAACATCGATGTGGCACGGCAGGAGCAGACAGTGATGTGCAGGCACGGTGCAGCTGTGGTAGGTGCGACGGCAGGCTCGGGAGTGGGAACTGTGGCAGCGTCGGGCAGATAGGGAAACACATCAAGGCACCTACATCGAGGCGTATACACAGCCAGTTTGGCAGGCCGCTCGGAATTTCAACATTTGATTCACTGTTTTGCAAATTTTATTCGTAATCAAATTGATGCTCGCCTAACATTCGTCTTCTGTTGCAGAAACTGTGACTGGCAGAGTAGCAGTAGCGATAGTGGTGGCAGTGGCCCATGTGATGTGATGTCAAGCTACTGCCCTTATTGTATACCATAGTATGTTCAGAAGGCTGTACTTTGCTTAAATTGGCTCCGTTAACATGATTGTGCTGCTAATAACACGGGGGAACATACATCATCCATCGACATTCGCATTTACGCTGCACTGGTGTAACCATGCGATGGGATTCCATTTGCGTCTTTTGTTACTACCCTTCTTATTATTGCTGTGGTGAGCAAAGCGTGGGCATTATTAGCTAAGCCATGCGAGCGAGCGTACTAGGTGTGTTCAATGTTTCAAGCGTACTAAGTGTGTTCAATGTTTCAAGCTGTACTAGGTGTGTTCGGGATGTAACTAAGTGGAAGATGTTGAGGGATAGGCGGGATATGTAACCGGAGATGTACTAGTGAATGGCTTGATTAGTCTTGTCACGTGTGTTATGAACAACATCTTATCTTGTTGCTGTGATGAAGTGCATTCTTGTACGAACACCTCTGAGTGTCATCCTACAAAGACAGCTCCAAGAAGACAAGAAAACCATGAGTGAGTAAGCAAGCTTATACTCGAATAGCTACTAATGAAATTAAGGCAAGCACTGTGTATGAATAGCAACAATGTTGTCAGGATCGGCTGATGGTGAGCGATGCAGCGGCTCTGATGCAGTTTGAATGCGGCCACTGATCAGGAGGCTAGAGATGAAATTGCCAGTTTACAGTCATAGTGGACCATTGTGGGTTATTTTTATGTCATGACATATTGGACATTGCCTGTTTAGCGTCATGGCAGACAGTACATTGCTAGTTTCTAGTCTTGGTGGACCGTGAAGAGGCAAACCAATTTATAGTCTTAGCGGACTCTGGTGAATGTGACTGTGTAGTTTACTATCGTACCAGACGGGTGCTAGTTTATTGTCATTGCGGACATTTTATGGTATCAGTTTATCATCATGATGCCAAGATGAGCTATGGTATCAGTTTACCATCGTGATGTTAGGACGAGCTATGGTATCAGTTTACCATCATGATGCCAGGACGAGCTATGGTATCAGTTTACCGTCATGATGCCATAACGATCTATGGTATCAGTTTACTGTCATGATGTCAGGATGATCTATGGTATCAATTTACCGTCATGATGCTAGGACGAGCTATGGTATCAGTTTACCATCATGATGCCAGGACGAGCTATGGTATCAGTTTACCGTCGTGATGCTAGGATGAGCTGTGGTATCAGTTTACCATCATGATGCCAGGACAAGCTATGGTATCAATTTACTGCCGTGATGCCAGGACGAGCTATGGTATCAGTTTATCATCGTGATGCCAGGACGAGCTATGGTATCAGTTTACCGTCATGATGCCAGGACGACCTATGGTATTAGTTTACCGTCATGATGCCAGGACGATGGTGTGTACCTGAGTCCATTCTTAAACATGAAATAGTTTCAAGAATAAGTGATTGGTTGGATTAGCAAGGTCATTCCCTTGCATGTTAGCTAATTTGAATGCTCCGTTGTCGTACACTTTGGTGACCAAGTAGGGCCCTTCCCAGTTGGCTGAGAATTTGTCCAAGTGTTCCCGAATGGCTTTCAGCACAAGGTCACCTTTCTTGTTAAGGCACTTATGAACATCATGCTGATGGCATTGTCATTGTCATTTTTGATACCATTCAATTTGATTGAGGGCGCATATATGTTCCTCCTTCACTGAGTCCAAGTCAACAATGTGAAGGTCGTTGTTTTGTCCTTCGTCGAGGAGTTCGAAGAGTGTTATCCTTAAAGATGGTACTTGTAATTCCAAGGGTAAAACAGCTTCTGAACCATAGACTATATGGTGTTTTACCTGTGGAAGTCCGATGCATAGTACGATAAGCCCACAACACCTATACTAGCTATTCATGCCATCTTTTCTTGCTTTGGGTAAGCATCTTTTTAAGTACTATAATGATGGTTTTATTTATGGCTTCAGCTTGTCCATTGCTTTGAGGGTAGTAAGGGGATGAAAATGAATGTTTAATCCCTAGGCTTTCACAGAGAGTTTTGGTTTCGGCACTGCTGAATTGTGGCCCGTTATCAGTGATGATGGTCATGGGTATGCGAAAACGGGTTACAATGTTTTCAAGAATAAAGTTGCATATGTGTTTGGATGTGGTTTTTCTAAGGGGAACAGCTTCTACCCACTTTGTAAAATACTTTGTCTTGGTTATGATTAAGCTATGCCCTGCAGAAGATGAGGATGTTATTGGTCCGATAAGGTCCAACCCCCACTTTTGAAAGGGCCAGGTGATTTGCACTGTATGCAACTTATTTGGTGGAACATGTATCAAATTGCTATGTTTTTGACAGATATTGCACATTTTAGCCTTGGAGAGACAGTCATACTCCATGTGTGGCCAATAATAGCCCAAACGTCTTATTTTCATTGCCATTTCTTTAGGTGCTATGTTTCCTTCGCATAGTCCATCATGTACTTGCTCAACGATGGTTTGGGCATCAGTGCTACTAACGCATGTTAGCAGTATTCCTTCATAGGATCGATGACACAATGTGTCCCCTACCAGTGCATATTGTCTAGAACGTTTTCGTACCACGTCCTTTTATGCATTCGTTAAATGTTGCGGTGTTTCACCGTGTAGAAGGTACTCTTTTATGTCGTCATACCATTCTATTGCGTGTGTTGTACTAACAGACACAATTGGTAATTCATCAAGAGTATCAGTTATGGGTTTAGCACAACTGATTATAGAGTTTGGCAACATATGGAACATGTCAACGGATATGTTTAGAGCTAGCGTGGCAAGTGCGTCTGCAATGGTGTTATCATTTCTAGAGACATGTTGCATATCCATGTTTTCGAATTGCTTCAGTAACTGTTTAGTTAAGTCATAGTATGGTTGTAAATGTTGTGCTTTGCATAGATAAATTTTTGTGACTTGGTTTAAAACCAGTTGTGAGTCTCCTTTAACCACCAGTCATGTGATGTTGGAAGCTAATGCTGCCATAAGGCCCCTAAGGAGACCTTCGTATTCTGCTATGTTGTTGGTACAATGAAAGTTGAAGTGGTAAGAAAGGGTTGGATCTCCCTAGAGGGATAGGTGATGACAGTAGCAGCACTTCCGCATCGAGTGGTGGATGCTCCATCAAAGTTCAAAATGGCTTCATACCCATCAAGAACTATGTCTATTGCGCTCACGTTTTCATCTAGAAACTCTGGCTCTATTTTTTCTTGATCATGTGTTGGTGATGTAGCCACTTAGTTTGCTATGGCTTGACCCTTGATAGATGACTACAATATGTAATGTAGGTTGAATTCAGCTATTATGGCTTTCCATCGTGCTATTCTGCTTGACTCGTAAATGTTTCTGGTGATGGCCCTAAGCACATTATCTTTACAGATTATGTTGGTTTGGTTATGGAAGAGGTAATGCCATCATTTCTTTAGGGAAAATACAAGGGCAAAACATGACCTCTCCACCTCGTTGTACTTCTCCTCGTGGGCCACCAATGTATGACTCAAATAATAAATAGGAACTTCAGTCCCATCGTCTCGTTTCTGGCAAAGCATGAAAGCGATGGACGAATCAGACGTGGCGAGGTAGATGTAGAAGGATTTATTGTTCTGTGGAGGGCACACTATTGGTAGCTGAGCTAGCGCTATTTTAATGTGGTCGATGGCTTCCTAGCACTATGGAGTCCATTCAAAATGGACATTCTTTCATAACAAGTGGTTCATGGGTTTTAGCTTGTCTATCAGTTTTTCTATGAAGGGCTTGATGAACTGTAATCTACCTTGTAGACCCCGAAGTTTAGTAATGTTGCTTGGTGGTTTTAGATTGATGACAGCTTTAACCTTATCTGGGTCCACTCATATTCCTATTTTTGACACTACAAAGCCTAGCATCTTGCCTATTTTTACTCCAAAAACACATTTCTTTGGGTTGAGCCTAAGTTCGTATTTTAAGCAACATTTTAGGATCAAATCTAAATCTTGGACGTGTTGCTCTGGTGTTTTTGATTTAATTTCGATGTCATCTACATAGTCATTGAGTGACTGAAGTATGTAATCGCTGAAAATAAATGTCATTGCCCTTTGATATGTGGCCCCAACGTTCTTAAGACCAAATGGCATCATCGTGTAACAGAAGGTCCTCCATGGTGTCATAAAGGTAGTCCGAAGCTGATGCTCTGGGTTAATGCATATTTGGTTATATCCTGAGAAGCCATCCATAAAAGATAACAAGGTGTGCCTAGCGGTTGAGTCAACAAGTTGATCGATGCTGGGTAGGGGTAAATCATCTTTTATGGTTACAACATTGAGGTCTCGGAATTCAATGCATAGGTGTATGTTTTCGTTCTTCTTCAAGACAATGACCATGTTGGAAACCCAATCAGCGTAGTCAACAGCCTAAATGAAACCTACCTGATAGAGTTTGGTGATCTCTTTGCGAACTTCCAACACTACCTCAGGCTTAATCTTTCGTGCCTTTTGTTTCACTGGCCTTAATTTTGGATCTAGTATAATGTTGTGTTGGACGATTCAAGGATCTAACCTAGGCATGTCAGTGTAAGACTAAGCGAATGCTTTTATGTTGTCTCGAAGCACATGTTCTATGTCTCTAGCCAGTTGACGTTGCAATAGTGTACTTAATTTTAATACTTTAACTTCGCTGTTAATCATAGCGATGGGGGTTTCAGTTAAAGGGTCTTCAATGATGCTATCAGCTTCTATATCGAGGGATTTTGTCATTCCTTTGTAGCCATCTAACGTTTGTTGTGTTGAGGCTATGACTGTGTCGTCCATTAATGAACCTAAGTTGATGGAACTTATGTGGATTTCTCTTGTGATCTTTCCGTATGGTCCATCAATAGTCAATGGTGTGAATAGATGCTGGTAATCCATCAGGCTTGTTCCTGCCAATAAAAAAATGGTAGAGTGATCTAATAGTGGTTTTTACGTGTCCCTAGGCAATGTAAATCATGTGTATGTATACGGTGGTGGTTTATCGTCGTACCTGGACGCATGGTAGTTTGAGGCCTTATCGGGCCGAATGGGGCAGTTTAAGGCCTTACTGGGCCAAATGTGGCAGTTTAAGACCTTACCGGTCCGAATGTGGTAGTTTAAGGCCTTACCAAGCTGTTCCTATGATTTGATGATGCCTAGTTGCTGCACGAATAGTACCGAAGAGTTTGCGCCAAAATGTTCAATGTGGGCAACCGAAATTGGCTTACCTGGGAATATGATATGTGGTAGTGTTCATTATCTCATCATTTTGTTTTGCAATTTTTCCGTACTTTGTACTTTGAACAATTTTTAACTAAAATTAATAAAATATTAATAAAAAATCAAAGGTGGCAGTGGTGGCGGTAGGGTCAACTTGGTGCTATATATAGGGTGGCAGGTGTGAGCGTGAACCTATCAGTTTTAAAGGTAGCATGAACCTAAGTTGTAGCGTGAGCATACACCTGAGCCGCAGCATAAGTGTAGAGAAGCAAACCCCAACGTGAGCGTAGAGCAGTGAACCCCAATGTGAGCGTAGAGCAGCAAACCCCAGCTTGAATGTAGAGTAGTGAACCCCAGCGTGAGCGTAGAGCAGCAAACCCTAGTGTGTAGGATTCAGCTCGGCATGCAGGCTGGAACCCTAGCTTAAACCTATGAGATTTAGTGTACAGGATGCCGGAATGGGCAAGGGCAAGGAGGTAGAAGGCCAAGGGAGAAAGGGGCCCAACTTGACTTTCGTGGAGGAAAGTGAGGCCATGCTGTAGTGTTTGCCTAGGCCTAGGATTCCATTGTGGCCTGGATCAGCACACAGGTAGGCTCTAATCTTACCTTAGTTAATTGTTTTTATTTGTACTTGTTTTCTGGGCATAGACAGTTTTGGCAGCATGCAGAGTTTGTATGCTGAGCGTAGACAGTTTTGGTAGCGTACAGGGTTTGTACGCTAAGCATAGACAGTTTTGACAGCGTGTAGGGTCTATACGCTGAGCGTAGATAGTTTTTGCAATGTACAGGGTCTATACATTAAGCGTAGATAGTTTTGGCAGCGTACAGGGTCTGTATGCTGAGAGTAGACAGTTTTCATAGCATACAGGGTCTATATGCTAAGCGTAGATAGTTTTTGTAGCGTACAGGGTCTGTACACTGAGCGTAGACAGTTTTCGCAGCGTGCATGCCAAGTGTAAACAGTTTTTTGGTAGTGTATACGCCAAGTGTAAACAAGTTTTTGGTAGCATATACGTCGAGTGTAAATAGTTTTTTGGTACCATATACGCCGAGTGTAAATAGTATTTTTTGGTAGCGTATACGCCGAGTGTAAATAGTTTGCAATCTTTTTTTCAAAGTATTGGCCTTCAATGTGGAATTTCATTTTTCTATTTCATTTTGGTGTATAGCTGATTTACCATGGCATTTTGGTTATTCACAGGGATCCTAAGCCTTTCCTCCTAGTAGTTGAGCTGGTCAGGGTACTGGCATGGTTTGGGCCCCTTGATGCTGACGAACCTGCCCCTAATCTGACTATTGATAATAATGGGGTATGGTTTAGGGATGGGGCCTATGAGTTCCTTGCCTTCATCCTAGACAGATTCAAGGTAGTGATATGGTCACACCTAAGTGAACAAGTAGCGTGGAGTGTACTCGAAGCAATGTTGCCAGGATCTTCAAATGGTGTCATGGTTTTCATGGTGGACATTGACGAGGGACCTCTTGTGATTGAGGAAGGTCCCTCTAGAGAGCCTAGATCTACTCGTCCATTATCGCGCGTGTGGGACTTATTGCCACGTGGGCCTCACTATCTCAATAACACCTTGTTTTTGGCTGCGCATGCGCATACATTATTTTAAAACCCTCCAAGCACAGTGTACAAGGTAGAGAGGTGAGGTTTTTTAGTTTTCCATTTCTATTTTTTGTCGTTTAGTGTTTGCTCCTATCCTGACAACCGTTCTTTTGCAGGCCCCAAGTTGACAAAGATGGGATATGCGTCAATGATGACGGGCTTGCACTGGCTCACACTGCTTTAGAGACCTTCATGGCGGGTCCCACCCTTCACGGAGCTGTATTAGCTCAGACCAAGGGTGACATTGTTCATTTCCATAAGAGGTTTTCTAGGGCGTTTGCACAATGCACAGCTCGAGGGTGGCTACATGGAAATTGGTCACGCAGTGGACCAGTTTTCCCTTGTGATACTGACTTGGGTTCTAGCACCTCGAAGCCCATGACTGAAGGTAAGTGATGATATTTCCTTGACACCTTTGTCTGTTTGTTCGGCTGCAACGTTGGCCATACTGGTGTTATGGTTTTAAATTATGTTTACAGTTAATGTCCCCCCCAACGGAGACCCTGTTACGATAGGGCGGACTGAGAGCACCTTGTCAATGAAATTTGGGGAGGTCAGCAAGGTGCAGCGATGGTTGCGTACTAGTGCCCCACCATCTATTGTCCGTTGTTTGGATGATGTCGGCCTCATGGAGTTATTCACAACCCCAAGCCCTGATGTCTCTATAGCTGAAATGATTGGAATCATTGATTCGTTCGACAACTCTGTCACCTACTATAGCACCCTTATTAAGGGTGTCAAAATAGTTTTCCATCTGTCAGCCAAGTTCTTTTTAAACCTCTTCGGTGTACCGGCAGATGGCATAAATGTGGTTTTGGACAGGGTGCAAAAAGAGCTCCATGTGGTGCGTGAGCTAGAAGATTGGGTGGGCATTGTCAAGGGCTCTAAGGGATTCCCTATGTAGGGGATGTCAAAGGTGGTGGAAGTCAATGAATTGTATCCCCTGTTTAGGGCACGGGTGTTTCCTAAATCCCTATCTCAAGTGAAGAGTCTTGGGGTGGAGGTCGTGCGCATCATGCAGACCATTTTAGAGACCAGGTTGCACTATAATTAGGCCCAATTTTTGTTGTCAGGTTTCTATAGGGAGATAGTGCGATTGCGTTCAAATGTTGAGGCACAGTCCCATTTTACCTTTGCATTCTTCGTAGGTTATCTACGTTGCTTGGCTGAGTTTTTAGTGGTTCGTGTAGATAATAAATATATTTGACGAGATCGTACTCAATTATCTCACCCGTGGGTTAACCATTTGTTCAAGATAGCTGAGTCCCAAGATGCACCCAAGGGGATCGATGAATCAATTTCCATCACAAAAGAGGGGTCATCTGGTACTTCAATCCATACACGTGACAGTGTGGGGTTGGAACCAGACAATGTGCCCTACACTGCAAAGAGAGCTGATCGGGTCATTAAAGAGACCATTGGGAAAGCCAAATCGAAGATTCTGAAGCGCGAACGCCCTAAAGAGGTGGCCTCAACTATGGAAGAGCCAAGGGTGAAGCGAATACGATTCAAAATTCCTATTTAAGGTAATTAAGCTTGGTGCACTTATTGTATTGTCATTTTCATCTTATTCATTTTTTTCGTTTTGACCGCTTACATGAAACTACTGTCTTCAGACCTGACTCGAGAAGTGAGGAGACAAGAGCTATAAACCATTATCGAGGAGGAGGAAGTTCCAACAGACTTAATAATTGAGGAGGAAGAGATCATCAAAGATTAGGTCGAAGTGATGGAAGAGCTGGCAGAAGGCACCACGGAGATAGAACTAGTCGATGATCAGGATGGTGTTGATGAAATGTTCAATATCTTCCTTAAGGGAAGATTGGACCTTGGTGACCCTTCAAACCGGGAAGGGGAGAGAGAACATGTTATATTCCCTTTTTTTTATTGCATTGCTTTGTGAATCATTGTTTCTATGGTGTTTTAATTTTATGTTTTTTATCACTTCCAGACAAAGATAGGACAATTCCTACGATGCGGTTAGATGTGCCGATGATAGTGGCTCCCCCTGAAATGACCCCTAAAGCTAATCCATCTCGCACTCATGAACCATTTACTTGGATAAGGATGCCAAGAAAAATGGATTTTGTCACCAGTATCGTCGACGAGGTGGTTGAACACATTCAGCAGGCCCACCCTGAAATAGGTACAGATGTCTTAAGTGTTTTGTAGCCTTCGAGTTTCACTCTCCTTTTTGCCATCTAAGGTCTACTGCTTGTTCCTTTCATGTGTATAGGAGCTAAGCTAAAGTGGGATCCATCTGAGACCATTTGTATTGAGAGCTTGCCTGCACTACCACTAGAAATTGAACAGATACCGAGACAGGTCTATGACGAGGTGGCAGAAGGTCTTGTGCATAATGCCAAATCGCTTTGGACCTATAGGCACTCCATTGAACAACTATGGTTGCAAATCCAGGCAAAGGAAAAAGAGGTTTCCGAGTTATCAGCTGAATGTGATGATCTCAAGGCTCGTTATGAGTTTTCCTCGACCAGACTAACAGGTAATTGTTCTTGGCGAACTTCCAAGATCACTTATACTAGATATTGGAACTTGCTAAATCGCCATGCATCACTGACTCGAAAACTAGCAGAGCGTAAGGCC
This sequence comes from Gnetum montanum, assembly GCA_015680685.1. Lineage (NCBI taxonomy): Eukaryota > Viridiplantae > Streptophyta > Gnetopsida > Gnetales > Gnetaceae > Gnetum > Gnetum montanum. The sequence goes on along the minus strand of MNCI01004895.1, from coordinate 467,437 downwards.
AAGATAGATCTAGTGAACCTCAAGTACCAGGATTGGAAGGCTTTTGCTTCCAAGGTGCGTAAGTGGGGTCAATATGAGAAGAACCACAAGCATCATTACAAGAAATCATTGAAGGAAGTATCCATAGAAAAGCGTCAGCTTGAAATGTTCGTAGAGGGTCTGGGTCTATGCTCTGCATTTGATACCTTTGCTAAGAATATCACTGTTGAGATGGAATCACCCATGAGGGTGATTAAGACTACTTCTGGGGAGGTCTCTATGGGTGAATTTCCTTTGAAACGTCCCACATGGTCAACGGTTGACAAGGGGACAGCCTTAGTGAACATCAATCTGGGCCTTGATGGGACTGACTAGGCTAGTGTCTTAGAGGAAGAAATTCTTCGTCGGTTGGAATTCGGTTTAAGGGGGTCTTCTACGATAAGCATTTTGTTGTTATAAAATTTATTCATTGAGTAATATTTGGGAGTTTTCTCTTTGTTCTTGTGTTGATTGTTTCTTTTGCATTTTATAGGGTCGAGGTGACGACGATGTTCAAAAAGGTGGCCCGAGCGGAGTGGGGACCCATGGTGCCGGTGGGTCTGAAGGGGATAACCCTTCCATCCCTAATGTTTCATTTTGACTTTGAAACGATCCCAGCTCATATGTTAACATGAATCGTAAATTGAATGTTTTGCTTTGAGTTGTATTGCACTAATGAATGGAATCAATTAACTATTGTACTTGTCTTACTATATATCACTACATGTATGTATATTTCCATATATATATTTTTTGTTGTGAATTTTGAGTTTACATGTAAACACGATGCGGCAACGTAAAATGTTTTGGTTTGTTTTGTTGCTTAAGTGCAATGCACGAAATGGGAATGCAAGTAGGAGTGTAATTATAAGCGAAGGATAATTGTGAAAAGGAAAATGTGAAGAAAGACTGAATGTAAGCATAAATTCAAACGATGAACTTGAATTTGCGAGAAAAACAAAGTGTAAGAAAATGGTTTAGTTTAAGGCCATTTCGGGCCATGTGTAAATAAGGGAAGTTTCAGGTGACGCTGGTGGATTTCTTGATAGATCGACCATTTCTGATTATGGCTAGTTTTATGTCGTTGCGGACATGTGATAGTTTAACGTCGTTTCAGACCATGGATGTAGTTTAACGTCATTTTGGAATTGAATGTTGTTTATTGGTTTAGTAACTGTTTAATTTTCCTCATTTTAACATTAGGAGTAGCATTAACAGGTATGATTCTATATTTAGCGTCTCCTTCACTGATCATGTTAAATGGTAATTCATCCTAAGGGACATCTAATGGAATAGTTCCCGCGTTGGTGCTTTCCAGCACTTCTGCATGTATTGTGATTTCTGTGTCAGTTGTAGTTTCTAAGTGAGGTTATATATGTACGATTTTAGGCCTGAGTATTTCTGTGTTGGGTAAATTTTCCTTTGTGCATCTTTGTTGTTCATTTGTACCATCTTGTTTAGGTTCTTCGAACCTAACCTCCGAGCCTTGGTCTGTATCTGTGTGTGATGAGATGGTAGGTGTAGCAGCCTCCCTGTGTATAATGATTTCGCCATCTTCATAAGGCAGGTGAATCTCTTGGTGTATGGGGGAAGAGACTACTTTCAGTTGGGCTAACCAGGGCCTTCCCAATATTAGATTGAACACTGGCATTTCATCGATGACCACAAAGTCAATAGATGTGGGGAATTGGTCCCCTGCTATAAAGTCCAAAGTCACAGTGCCTTTCACTACCACGTGTGATCCACTGAACGATTTCAAACACATGGTGGTAGTTGGTCTAATTAGCTCTGTAAGCCCTAATTGTTTGATGATGGGATATGAAACTACGTTTATAGCGGCTCCATCATCTACATGCACTCTATGGATCTTGAATTGATTTATTCGTATAGTTATGAACATAGGTGCAGTTGTCACCTCTCCCATTTTCTCATCCACTTTGATGTTGTCATTGTGGAAACCTAATGGCTTAGGAGTGGATCCTTGAGGAGAGTACATTCCCACATGAATTGAAGGTTCATTTGGAGGCTAGTATTCACTTACTGGGATGGATGTCAACATGCACACTAGAGCTTTGCGATGGGTTTGTGAGGTTAACACCAGGTCATATAAGCTTAATGAGGTTTTTTTTGGTTTAAGAGCCTACGTGACCTGTGTTAGAGCCTTTGCTAAATCTCTACTATTGGGCGTATGCTTGTCGGTAGTTATTTGGTCCATCGGGCCCAACAGTTTTATCTCATGTGTAGTTGGTTTATCATTTTTATCTGCAGCCGTGGATTTAGACGTGTCATGCCTTCCGGATGATTCACCCTCATAGCGTGTGTTTGATTTATTGTTAGGTGATTTCATGGGTATTGCATTTAGCCGGGTAGGTTTGGGAGGTCCTAAGGCTAGTTGTTGGCGTTCCTTCTCCAAGCGTTCCCGTGTAAGCCTGTCTGCTAGGCGTTCTCATGTGTGGCGTGGGAGTATAGTTGGTTTCGGAACCTTAGGTTTCTTTGGAACCTGTACAACGTATGAAGTAGGGCAGGGTTGTGGTTGGACGGTTGCATGTGGTTGAGTGTCAGGCTGGCCAGGCATCTTAATAACATAAGGGATCGGTTTATTTTGTGTTTGCGAAGTGGAGGATTGGTGGTCATCAGTACGTTCGGGGTGTCCTAACAACATATGGAGTTGGCCTAGCTGGAGGTTGTACCTCCGCAGTTGCGACTGCAGGTGATACTTGAACTACGTAGGGAGCATGCCAAATAGGAGGTGTTTGTGTGTTTGCAGTAGTAGTGGCGGGAGGTATGCGCATCACGTATGGTTTTTCACGTATTGGTGTGATAGAAGTTGCTATGGCAGGGGGTATTCGGATGATGTAAGGTTTCTGTGGGGAGTATGATGGTTGAAGCACAGGTGCTTGTATAGTGGGAATATGCACTACAAATGGTTCCTTAGGCATTTTCTGCTCATGATCGGAATGGATGGTGTTAATCCTAGGTGTTTCCGGTTCATTATCGTAGTAGATGATGTTAATCACATATGGTGCTTCTTTAGTATTTAGAGGATCTTTATATATGCCCATGGCCTGGTTTTGTGGTTGGATAGGATTGGCTTCATCAAAAGTGATTTGGCCTCCATCGATCATCCATTGGATATCTTGTTTTAAGGTGAAACAATAGTCAGTGTCATGCCCATTACATTGATGATAATCATAAAAACAATCCATTCTAAAGCCTTTTGGAACCGGGGGCTCATCTGGCGTTGCTAGGCTTGTGTTCTAAACCAATTGATAGAACCGATCATGTCTTTGGATCACCGCGGGGGACAACTATTTATGTTTCATCAATTCGGCCTTCAAGAGTTGGTCGAACAACTGCGATGGTTTCATGGGCAATGGCATATATTGAGAGGGGTCCTTCCTCTCGAAGTTTCTCGTACGACTTGACGTAGGGTTTTGTGATGCAGATGATTTAGGTGCTATCGCAGGAGTGGGTTTAGCGTAATTAGCAAGGGCAGCAGGCAGTTTGCTTTGTTGTCCCGCATTCGCTTGTTGTGTTTCCGCTACTACTGCTATACTTGTTTTAGCCTTTTATTTGTCTTTCTTACTATGTTGATTCTTAAAGGCTGAATATGCAGGGTCGTGGCTATTTTGGGCTGCCTCCTCTATGTTCTTGATCTGTACAAATGCTTGACTAAGAGTGCATGCATTGAGATAATATAGTTTGGACTTGACAAAATCATTGACAGCCCCTTTTAGGATGGTGAGGAGATACGTCTCCAGGATCGGCTCGTGGAGCTCATAGAGGGCAACACTCCATTGTTGGATGAATTTTTGGATAGGTTCAAGAGGTGCTTGCTTGACCTGTATGAGGCTGTCAAGTGTTGCTTCAGGCTTCAAGTTATACTTGAACCTGGTAACAAATTGGTGTAACAAATCTTCTAGAGAAGATATTGAGTTTCGTGGAAAGGCTCGATACCAATCAAGTGCTCTCCCTGTGAGGGACATGGGGAACACTCGCAGAATGGCATGTGGCCATGCTTGAAGTAGTGTGCATTCTAGTCTAAATGTTATAAGGTGAGCGTTGGGGTCTATCTCCCCATTATATTTAGTCAGTGTGGGTAAGGATACACCCTTGGGTAGTGTTAGGGGCGGAACCAAAGAGTTGATAGGGTCATCGTGGTAGAAGTCCACTACCTTAAGCTCTCTGTTGGTGGCTATTTTGAGGCGTTTGACCTCGTCAGTTAGCTCCTGCATTAGCTTTTTGGCATCAGCCCAGTCTTGGGCACTAGGTGAGATAGTAGGTTGAGGATGTTGTATAGTATATAGGTTAGATTGCTGGACAGTGGGCTGGAAGGAAGAAAGTTGGATGGTTGGAGGCTGCGCTTGCTGAATATTTGTAGCGGGTGGTGCTAAGGGTGGCACGTTGTAGGTAAGGGGTTGTTGTTGTTGTTGTGGTTGTACTTGAGGGATGTTTGTTGGTAAAATTATGTGAGCTGGTATGTTATAGTGAGGGAGTTGGTGCGATTGAGCACCAATCGCTGCCCATTGCCCAGTCATATTTTGTGTAGGAACACCCTGAACTTGTTGAGTTACAGTTGTAAAGGATGCTCCTTGGGTTTGGATCTGCGGTATATAGTGAGTGGATGTAGAAGCTAGTATCACATGTGGCATCCCGATCACTCGGGGCGGGAAGGTTGCTCCTACGTTATTTTGAGGAGGTTGTATTTGTGAGAATGGGGGTATTGTTGCAACGAGGGGAATAGCAAGGGGAAGTGTGTTGAGTTGCAGATCAGTTACAGGAGGAATATGGATAAGGGTGGATGATTCCTATTGAGGTATATGTGCTTGGGTGAATTTAAATGATTGGAGGAACGTAGCTTCCCCTGTGGCTAGATGAAATAATGGGTTTGCATAAGTTTATGGGTTGAGGGTATGGTACGAATCTTCATCCTCGTCTTCCAATTGAGGATTTGCCATAGGCTAGTCCAGAGACTGACTCCTTTGTAGGAGGAGTTCTGACATGAGCTTAGAGTAGTGCTTTGGGAGAGGGATAATATCGTACAGGGATGGGATGAACTCATGTCCTCCCCTATGGAAGAGTTCATATTTTCTTTTAACCTCCATTTCGGTTTGATCCACAGCGAGGCTGGCTTGTATTTTTACGCATATGAAATTGTATTGCTCCTGAGTTATAATGTTAAATGATGGGTTCTTCCCTTGCAATTTGAGAGACCGACAAGGCCCCACTATGGGTTGTACTACGGGTTGTTGAATGGCCATGGTGCCTACGATGTCTATGATGGAGTTGGTGGAAGGGTTGGGGTTCGTAGTGTTCATGATGAATGGTTGTGAATATAGCATAGTAGAAGGGATATGAAACTGGTATACTTATTAGAGCGTACGCCTAAGTTCACAGTGTACAACGTATGGACTGGATCTCAACGTATAGGCTCCAACGACCAGCGTATAGAGATAGCGTACAGGTATACATTAAAACGTGTAGGCAGAGTAGCATATAGGTCTACTGAGCAGTGTAGAGAGAGTCTATAGCGTACAACGTATAGGTATATTGAGCAGCGTAGACAAAGTCTACAGTGTACAGTGTAAAGGTATACTGAGTAGCGTATAGACAGAGTCTACAGCATACAACGTACAAGTCTGCTGGGCAACATAGACAGAGTCTACAACGTACAGCGTACAGGTATACTGAGTAGCGTAGACAAAGTCTATAGTGTATAGTGTAAAGGTATACTGAGCACCGTATAGAGAGAGTCTATAGTGTATAGCGTACAGGTTTGCTAGGCAGCGTAAATAGAGTCTACAACGTACAACGTACAGGTATACTGAGTAGTGTAGACAAAGTCCATAGCGTACAGTGTAAAGGTATACTGAGCAATGTATAGACAGAGTCTATAGCGTACAGCGTAGACTAAGCAGCGTGTAGATGCTGGGAATTCTGTAGAACAGGGTGTAGATCTGGGAATTTCAGAGCTGGGTTTGGTGTCGATGCAATGTGAATCTAGAAGGATCAAGTTATGAGATCATGGTAAGTTTAAGCAGTTTGATGCCCTCCTTCTAGTGTCATTTTCTGTACCATCCGAAATCGTCGATCTCTGGCTAGAATGAAACAAAAACCAAGAGATCCCTAGAAAAGCATAGAAAACCCTACCTTCGCTTGAGGGCAAGCTGGAATTAACGAAGGTAGAGTACCTTGAGTGGTCCGCACGCAGATCAAGCAAGGATTTTCCCGAATGTACACCGATATACTGTACGCTGGGCTATATGTAAATGGCCTAACTAATGTAAAACAAAGTGTAAACGTACAGGAACATAAACAATAAGCATGTAATAATGAATGAAAAACTGTAACAAATCTTAGCAAAATAGATGTGATAATATTAATATGAAATTGAAAGTTACAATGCACCAGTCTAATGCAGTTGTGAATCTGACATAAGGTGGACGACGAGCCTCGATGAACGCAGAGGGATGATGGTGTGCTGGTTTGAACTGCAGGCATAGCGTGAAGGCTATATGCTCAGCGTGCAAGGTTGAGGTTTAGCATACAGGTTTTTGTTTTGCTTTTTCTTTCTCAATCTCTCTGGTTCCTTTTTTGTCTCTGGTTTTGCTCAAAATTGCCAACCCCGATCTAGTGAAAAATTGGGGATTTGATACAAGTTTATATGTTAGACTCGGGTCTGAGAGGGGATGATTAGCTGTGGAGTGCTGGACTCTCGGGTCGGATGACATTTGGCACATTGACCGAGTGTGAAAGAATAAAATTTTACAAGTGTACAGCGTGCTGCACGCCAGCGTATACTGTTGTACACCAACGTATACATGCTGGACGTATGACATCGGCGTACAGACTTGATTAAAACAAAAGAAGTTGATCGACCTTCAGATTTGAATTTGGATGTCATGAGAATGCTGCCTATGGATGTTCAACTTGGTTGACATTGATCTGACACGGTTCTGGAGAGCTTTGATTGGTATACGTTGTGCTACACATTGGTCATACACTTTGTACATGCTGGGCATATACGCTGGGCATACACGTTGTATCTACTGGGTGTATACGCTGGGCGTACATGCTGTATCTGCTGAGCATATACGCTGGGTATAAACGCTGTATCTGCTGGGCGTATACGCTGGCCATATACGCTGGGAATGCATGCTGGGCGTATACGCTAGACGTATATGCTGCATACTGCATACTTAGTGTGAATTAAGTATCTTAAGCTCCAACGTTGCCATGTTTGGTGCCGGATATTGCCATGATTATCTGCAGGTCCCAAGGAACTATTTCTTGTTGGGTTTGACTCTGCTTGAAGCTATCTGTGGGGCCCTCAAGCTTTAGTCACGCTGGGGAGCATCATAACTTAGCTCGAGTCTTGTTGGAGAAGTACTAAGCTCAGAATTTTGTGGTGTTTCACTTATCATATGAAGTCTTTAATTTCTCATCATTATTAGACACATAACTTAGCTCTGATTCTCTAACTCTTCTTTTTCCTTTAATGAACTCTAAAGCCTTTCTTGCTAATCTCCTATTTGAAGCAACTGATAAAAGCTAATATTGGCCTTGACATGTTTAAGGTCTTCAATCAAATCATACTCTCCATCACCAATAAAGCTTGATCTCTTTATCCATTTATTAAAAGACTGATTTGGAGTGATTTTCTCTACTTGATTGTCTTTACCTTTATTCTTATCTCTTCTATTTGGCTCAAAAGCTTTTCTCTTAGAAGATGGATTAGTAATAACATTTGGGGGTCTAGAAGTAGTTAATTTTTCTTTAGATCGAAGATCATATCCATTCTCCTTGTTCTTATTGCATTCCTCATCTGAAGACATATCTTCTTCAAAACTTGATAGAGACGAAGTATCGCTAGATCCATTGCTAGAAGATTTACTTGCATAATGAACACTAGATAACTCATTATCAGATTCAATATCAAGAAAGTTGGACATAATAAGGTCACTTTCATCCTCATCTTCTACTAACTTAGTGTCTTGATGTTTATGCTTTCTATTTTTCCTTTCTTCCTTGATATTAACTCTTGCCAAAGCTTTTTCAAGCTTCACTATTTTGTTAGACATATCTCTCATTAATTGTCCTTTTTCAGATCCTACTCTTTCATGTTCTTGCTCTATCTTAACATGAGATGGACCTGGTAAAGCTTTAAATTGAGCAAAATCTTGCATAGGAATCATAACTCTTTCTTCTCTTTTTTGAATTGCAATATTTTCTTTAGGATTCAAGTTCAACTATTTTTCTAACTGTATAGCTTCACTAAAGTAGTCATTTAGTGTAGTTAAGTTTGGAGTTCTCCTTAACCAAATTGAAATGTTGGGGTTGATAGCCTTAAGATAAGTTTCTTTAATCATTTCTTCTGATGGCCTATATTGTCTTTGAAAGAGTCCACAAATTCATTGAAACTTGATGTTAAAATCTCTAATTGACTCTTTAACTCCCTGCTTAGCTTGTATCAGCCCACAGTATAGTTGTTGTTGATCTAATTAATTACCGAACTGGGCTAAGAAAAGATTCTTCATGTCATTCCAACTTCTAATACTATTAGTTGGTAAGTTCGAATACCAAATCTGAGCCATATCCTTTAAATTGGATACAAACAATCTACAAGCTTGATCTTGATGTTGAATATTTGCATGAGCTAAAGCTAACTCAAACATGTGAATATATTCTTTAGCTAAATAATCTTTTCTAGGAATGAAAGGCTTAAGAAAATATTTGTACACTACCTTAGGAATATCATTGTAATTTTGAAATCCTAATGGTGTAACTATTTGCCATGAATTTGCCATCCTATTCCTTTGGATAGTTGAACTCTTACACTTTCTAGATCTTCTCTTACGAATCAATAAACCAGATATAATGGGTGATCTTCTTGATTTTCTAGTTTTCACTCCACTACTCGTTCCCAAGTCAAAATTTTTCTTTTGTTCTTCTGATGAAGAATCAGTCTTAGAACCAAGAATATCTTTTGAAACTTTGAAATTTTCCAAACTATCAATCTTCTTGGTCATGAACTAAAAATAGTATCTAATTTCTTAAGCCTTTACAGTAACAAAGAATTGTTGATGTGCTAAAATTATAAGGCTTATGAACCTAGACGCTAAACTTTCAGCCCTCCCTCTAGCGCCAAAAGAACTGTTGGCGACCATTTGGGACGCGATCTCCAACGAGTGTCCTCGAATAGGATTTAAGTGTCTGCTGGTCTTTGGCAACACCAAGGCCTAGATACCTCCAAATAAAATCAGTCGTTAATGTGAGTATGTGTGTGTGCTATTGCGGCATGCGGTTGTAAAAAATGAAACGATTGCATTATTTGCATACTATAGATGACTTATCTTAAAGAGATTCAGCCAACTTTGCCAAGTATTGTGAGTTGTTGAGAGTTCCTATTTTGTTCAATTGCCTAGTCTACACGGTCCTTATAATACCTACTTGTAACAAATAAAATTTTGCAAAAACATTTGAGCACAACT
>MNCI01004895.1:314366-456926 GCA_015680685.1 Gnetum montanum | reverse complement strand
TCTAGTAATTTTATGAACTAGGTGATGGTAAAAAGGCAATACAATAGTAGACATTGGTGGTAGTAAAAAGACAATAATTTATCTTCATTTTCCCTGTATAAAATTTGCTGTGATGGCTTAAAATACTAGGTCCGGATGTGAAGGTGCCAGGCCTAGAATTGCAGGTAAATAATTTCAGATTATCTCGCCCTGCAAAAAAAACGTTATTAACCACCACCATAGAAGAAGGCTCTGCCGCTACATCCGGCATTGTTGTTGTGTGGTGTTTAGTTGCTGGAGAGCCAACGGTGTGGGTGCATCTGCAATCACCATTTGTCTCTAGCAGAGAATAGACACCTTCCTTGTCCTTGGGAGTGCTCAGTATTTTCTGCCTATAATCGCCCATATCCACAGGCACAGGTGCAGGCATGGTAGAAAAAAAATCTAGACCTTTGGCTTGGTTTCCCGCACTACTAATTCACATAGCATGGCTACTAATGCGGCACTTAGGGCACTAAAATACCAGCAACGCAGCAAGCACGACAATGTTCACGGCGTCAATGATGTTGCTGCCATGCATCATTGTCTACAACACAATTGCCAGCATGTACTATTGAAGAATGATGTCCTTTCTTAAAACTTACTCACGCATCCATTACCGAGTGTTGCGTCCACCGCCTACGTTTTAGCCTTGTTTTGTTTATTGGATTTTGCTACAACCTGTTACTTCACAAAACCTATTAAACCGCTTACTGTTACATGCCCTAGCCGCGAAATTGGTGTTCACAAATGTTATGGTTACAGATTCATCATTTATTAGTATGTCAAAACAGAGAAACTGAACCTTGTGCGGCAAGCATTTGACGAAATTCCCAAGTAGAATATGAGGTTATCTCTGGCGGTTCTTAACATTTTTATCAGCAAGCATAGCTTTCATAATTTCATTTTTTGGTTGTTGTATTGGTAAGAACCACAATGCCACTTTCAGAGTAAGCATACCGTCTTTCCAGCTTCTAGAAAACATTTCTCCAATGCCTGAACTATGCCACATTATAATGCAAGATGTGCCTCTATTTCTGAAATTATTTGTCATGGTACACAACTTCTTCTTGCTACAGGATGAGGATCAAATATCAGTATCTCTGTTCATTGGTTTCAATTTGAATCTGGCCTGGCCTGCGTGAAAATCAGGAGTGATTCTATCTCCGTTAATATTTATCATCAATATGCTTGTGTGACTAAGCCATGTATATTTCCACATCCACCACCGCCGCTGAACCATTTCTGAGCCTGTAACTTGTTGAATTAAACCCTTTCCCAATAAGCATCGCATAATATGCTAAAATATTGCACTCTTTAGTTGATGTATAAAGTAAAAAGGGAATAAAATATGTGTTTCATTACCGTATAACTCATATGAATCTTTATATATATTTTTATTCTCTTTTTCTTTCTTTTAAAATAGACTAAAACTCCTGTTCCATGAAATGGCTTAAAATGTGCCAACACTTATGTGCTTAATTAATTTCTATTTAATAAAATTAGCTTACTTTAGCTTAATTATGTAGGAGCATTAAAGGAAATTTCATAAAACATTAAATTCATGAATAAAATATTTAAGCTAGCCAAGGTGCTGTAAAGTTTGATCAGAAAGCTTTTCTTCATTACCACACACACTGCCATGCTTAGGTACAATAGTGCTTAAATAAAGATTCATACACTAAATGACTTCTATTGTGGGAACTTTGGAAAATACTCTAAGTTTGAAGAAAATAAATTACAAGAGATCATCTATGTTATGACAAAAACTATATGAAAACCATGTGCCCAAGTGTTATATTTATAGACTAGCACATACCCCATGATATTGAATATCCAACATCACATCTTGGGACTTGATATTAGGGCTCCAATATCATGAGCTATACAAAATAGGTTTCATTAGAACTAATGCCATGGAAAAATCACAAAGGAAGGACAAGTTTAATAGCAAAAATTTTAATAAATCCACCACAATATCTCAAAAATCCAAGCAACAATTTAAAGTACCAAGAAGTCAAGGATCAGATGGAAAATGATTTAATGAAAGAAATCAAATGGAAATGATACAAAGTGAGGGATCAACACTTAGAGGACCAAGGAAGGGTTTTTGGACATGTGGAGGGGCCCATTTTTAGGCTTAATTCCCATAAACAAAGGCTCTTGAAGGAAAAGGACAAACATCTCCAGCCACCAGAAAGCAAGCTTCTCACCCAGTTATATGCTGCAACAAATGTTCTAGTAGGTGTGCAATAGCAAGCATTAATCCAAGAAATAATAAGTATCATTCATTCTTAGTTTTTTACCATTCTTTTTGGTAGTGGATCAACAAATTCATTTATATCAGATTCTTTGTTTAAAATATTAGGAAGTAAATTCATCTCTTACCATATATGGAAAAAGTGGAATTAGCTTCAAGTGACCACAAAGTCTTAGAATGTTTTATGCCTAGTTGTGAGATAAAAATCATGAATCGACCTTATGTTATGAAGTTGTTGTGAATTTGGAATCATACAATGTGGTTTTTGATATGGAATGGTTGGTGAAAAATAAGGAAAACAATTGATTATGGATAAAACTACATATAAATTAACAATGGAGAAATAAACCAAAAAGTTTTTTGTTAGCCTTGGGATTGCTTAAGAAACATTATTTCTACAAAACAAATGATGCAAGAGATGCAAATAGCAAAAGTAACAATTTTGGTCAGACTTTATGTAGCTAATAATGATAATGATTGCCAACAAGAGAATACATTGTTGGACTATCTAGTTGTAGATGAATTCAAAGATGTGTTTATTGATGAGTTACTAGGAATGCCACCAAAAAGAAAGGTAGAGTTTGGGATTGAAATTCTTCTAGGGAGTGCTCTAGCCTCAAAGGCACCATATAGAATGTCACCAGTTGAGATGCATGAGTTAAAAACCCAACTTGAAGAACTATTAAAGAAGGGATTCTTTAGGCCTAGTGTGTCACCATGGGGAGCAGTAGTTCTATTTGTCAAGAAGAAAGATCAGAGAAATGTACTAGTGTCACCATAAAGAATGCAGTAGTTTTTAATGATCAGAGAAATGTACTTTGGGATTCCAAAAGCTAAAAGAATTATTAACATCAACTCCTATATTAATCATGCCTTCAAAAAATGTTCAGTTTGATGTATATACAAAGGCCTCTGTTGAGGGATCAGGTTGTGTTTTAATGCAGCAAAATTAGGTAGTTTCTTATGGATCAAGACAATTAAAACCTCATGAACAAAATTACACAATGCATGATTTGGAACTTATAACAATGATCCATTCTTTACAAATATGGAGACACTATTTGTATGAAAAGAAATTTAAGGTATGGTCAAATCATCAAAGTTTGAAATACACTTTCACCTAGCCTAATTTAAACATGAGACAAAGACGTTGGTTAGAATTCTTGTGTCATTATGATTTTGAGCTCCTTTATCATAAGGGTAGAGGAAAGAAGGTGGTAGATGCTCTTAGTTGAAGGAGGTATGTTAGGGGAACCTTTTTACTTTAAAGTACAATTGCTAATTTGATTAGAAATGGACTAGAAAACAATAAGTTCTTTACTAACAAATTTGAAAAGAAGAACCTAGGTCAATTGGAAAATGAATTTAAAATTATTGCTGATGGTTTGCTACTTTTCCAAGATCATTTATATGTTCCAGAAAATGTAGAACTTAGAAATTTGATAATGTAAGAAATCCATGAAATAGTTTATACAAATCATCTAGGGGAAACAAAAATGCATGGAATCAAAAAATAATTTTGGTGGCCTAGAATGAAAAAGGATGTTGCTAACTTTATGGTAAGGTGTTTAACATGTTAGCAAGATAAAGCTGAACATCCAATACTAGTAGGTCTTTTACAACCACACAATATTCCAAAATGGAAATGGGATGAGATTGGAATAGATGTAATTGTTGGGCTACCTAAAGCTCTTGGAGGATATGATTCCATAATGATGGTAGTTGATAGCCTAACAAAGTTAGCACACTTCATCAAAGTGAAATCAAATTAAGATGCTAGAAAGATTGCAAAAATTTATATTCAAGAAATAGTTAGATTACATGACATACCTAAGAAAATCATTTTAGACATGGATCCAAATTTTACATCTCATTTTTGGCAGGCTATTTAGCAAGCTATTGGAACAAAACTAAATTTTAGCACAACCTATCATCCACAAACTAATGGNATAATAGAAGGAGGGATCTATAATTTTGTATTGGAGATAAAGTATTCCTAAAAGTTGAATCCTTTAAAAATGTCATTAAAGGTGTTAAAAAGAACAAATTTAAACCTAGATTTATCAATCCTCTTGAAGTCTTAGAGAAAACTAGTCCTATAGCTTATAGAATAGCTTTACCTCCTACTTTACCATCTTTACAAAATTTTTTTCATATTTCTATGTTAAGAAGGTATGTTTATGATTCTAAGCATTTTTTGCAATGGGAAAACCATCAAGTCAACCCAGATTGTATTGTCCAAGTTCAACCAATCCTGATTTTAGACTACAAGGTGCTCAATCTCAGGCACTATACACTGCACCAAGTTTAACTTGATTGGAATAAGGATGGATTTGAAAACTCTTGGGAGATGGAGGGTGTGGTTAGAGAGAGCTAACCTCACCTATTTAAACATTTCCAGGAGGAAATGTCTTAATAAGAGGAGGATGTAATGAACCAATTCTCCTTGATTTTTTGTGTTAATAATTGTAATAGTCTTTAAAAAAAATTGTGTGCATGTTTTGTTGAAAAGCTGTGTGTGGGCTTTGTTTGGATTGTGCGGAAATGGCTAATTGGAATAGTAATAAATTTGTTAACTAGCTTTTTATATGTATTATGATTAAATGTTTAAATACTTTATGCATAAGAAATATGATTTAAATTACATGCTGGAAATGTTTTAAAATAATAATAATAATTAACATATGGGAAAAAAAAAATTTTGTTTCATTTCAATAGAGATGCTAAGAAATAAGAGAAAAATAGAGGAAAATTCTCTAAGGTGTGCCTCAAGAGCTAAAATAGGTATGTTGAGATGCAAAAGAATGCTCATATTGAGGAACTTGACCTATGAATCAAGTTGGAGGAACCTAACCCATGAATCAAGAATTTTGTGTGTAAATCCCATAGCTTTGTATTTTATTTTTTTATTTTATCTAAATGTGATTCATTACTTTTTTTCATTTTAAAATAGTAGAGTATAAGTACCCTCTCCATGGATAGAGAAAGGTCACGTGATGATCTTTTAAGGCTTGTAAGACAATGGGAAAATTCACATTGCTGATGACCTAAAAAAGAAGGTGCCTTATTTGATTATGTATCCTGAACTACCCTTATCATGAATATATTTTGAAAATTTTTTCCTTGCATCGTATGAAAATTCTAAATGATAAAGAGAGATATTATGCTTAAATATTTTGTAATTATTGAGAAATTGAACCTAAAATCTAGCAACATCTGAATTCTAAAATATCAAAAATTGTTGATTTAGGAATTAAACCTACAACATTTGAATATACATATTTTATTGATTTTTTTATAGTGATCATGAAGAGAATTGAACTAATGACTCATTGTTGAAAAAAAAGAGAGAAATTTTAAAAGAAAGAAAAGAAAACAAATAATTTCCAAGAAGTCAGTTATAAGAAACCATCCATTATCCCTTATTTCATCTACAAATAGGAAAAAAACACACAAGGAAAAAGTAGCTGAGAAGAACATGAAAAAAACAAAGCGATACAGCAACAAGGAGTATGGGTAGGAAGGGAGAGAAGACTATGGCTACTATAGAAGATAGCAAGGAGAAAGAAAAAAAGTCCTGCATAGCAATATAATATTCTAATAATTCCTTCTAATAAGCAATATTTCTAAGAAAGGAGGTAAAATGATCCATCTCTGTTATGTTTAATAATAGCTAGCAAGGCTTGATTTTCTCAAACTTTTCTATTTTTTCTTGCCTAACCACCTTCACAATGCTTGTATGAAATTATCAAGATTGTTGTTATAAGCTTAGATTGTTGAAACCTTTTTTGCTTTTTTTTTTTGATCTCTCCATTCATCCTTTGCACTCTCACACCCAAATGACTTGGATGAGAGTTGTTTCATGTTCTTCATCTTCTGCATTAGAATAACTTTTGTGATGGTCATGTCGATCATGAGTTTGATGCCTTCCTTGTCATGGTCTTTGTATCTTTGTCCCCTTTGATCGAAGTCCACTAATGATCATAAGGATGAAGATAAAGTAGTGTCCAAAATAACTACCAATGATGAGCAGTGGAGTATCCCAACACTCTACCAAACAAGTCACAAGTGTGAGCACATGACTAGATCATAATCCACAAAATCACAATGTAATTATGCTAGTAATTGAGGTTAAGTTTGAGATCATTGTCTTTCCACTTTGAGCTAGTGAGGTTCAAGTGTATAGTTTAGCTCTTAGTGAGGCATACAATTACTAATGTTGGTAGGTTCTTAAATGTTCTTGAGGTAAACATGATTGAATAAAAGTCTAAGTCTAGTTAACTAAGAAAACATAAATCTAACTTAGCCTATTGTGATGAATATTTGATCTTGATCTACTGTTCATGCCTTGGACTCATGTAGTCATCACTGGGATTACCCAGTGGTATTACTATTGAGTGAATCAAGCAACACCACTACTGGGATACCAGATGACTACACTTAGTGCTCAAAACAAGTTGTATCTATACCACTTACTAATAACACGTAAAGTAAGTACTTGAAATGTAAATGATGAAGTAGAAAAATAGAAAATATTATGCTAAGTAAATAGTTAAAAAAACTAACAAAATGTTGCAATGATGGAAAGTAATCTTGATCTTTATTTCCATTATGAATTGCGTCAAAGTAAAATTCACTTGAATAAAGACATTGGACAACTACCAAACATCACACTATAAGCATTCACATCTATCGCTAAACTACAAAACAAAACTCTAAGAGTTCAACTAAGTGTGGAATGAAAAGCTATTAGATTGTGCACCGAAGTGTCAATATTTATAGGGTTTCACACATCCTGAGACATCCCACTAACGATGACATAGCATAGGTTATGAAATCATTGCTACGATATCATAGATATGATATCTCTTTACAATAAAAATTGAGTTTATCATACCCCCATAACTAACTAGAAACTCATCCTTGAGTTAAGAAAAATGAGGATAGAGTCACTTAAAAAATTGGGAGGTATATTTAACTATATATGACTAACTAACTATTTACCTGACTTAGAATACCACAATGGTGTTTTTGCAAAATATGACATAGTTACATGACAAGATGAAACAGAAAAAAAAATTGAAATAGCTTAATGTAGCTCATGTTCCTAGTGGTGGTGGCTCTTCCATCAGTTGCTTCACTTTGTCATTAGGCTTTTTGAATTGATATCTATTAAGGAGTGCTTGAAATTTTTCATCTATCTCTGGATCTACTACTATCCATGCTTGTTGTGCAATGTTGGATGGAGTAGATACATCCCATGGACATGGCAACTATGGAAACATTTGGTTGGCCTTTACATACCATGCTATAAACTGCTACCTTACCTTCTCAAAAGCTTTAGTCATTTTTCTTAGCTCTTGATAATCTTACATTCAATGTGCTAGGTTAGCTACTACTTCCTTCTAGCCTTGGTAGCTAGGTTTGACAATCTTGAGTTTAGAATTTACAACATGTAACTATTGTAGGGCATCTTTTTATGAGCAAATTCCTTCTTGTACATTGCATAGATTGGTGCTACTTTTTATTCTAATTCATTCTTGGGCTTGTGTGATGTTAACATGGATAGATTAGCATACTCAAGGTTTGCTAATCCCATGTATTATATCAAATATTTGATCTACAGGTCTTTATTCTTTACTTTAGCATAGGGGACATGGGCAAGGCTATCTAGAATGGACTACCAACTAAGATTTTGTCTCGAAATTGAATTAATTTTTTTCTTTGCCATTTGGATATCTTTCTCATTTATGCGTTTGTACATGCCCTCCTGGTCCGTAAAATGCTTCTTGAGTCTTTCGTGCTTCTTGGCCTCATTTTGATATGCACTAATTTCAATTGCAAATTTTTGGCAAATGGAACACAGCTCTTCCATTGATAGGATTATGTTTTCTTAAGCCAAGTGACTCATATCCTAGTTGACATGGACCATTTTCTCTCAAAGTTTTTGGATGATCTCCTTCAAAAAATTCTTTTGATTTTTGATGTTGGTCAACCAAGTATTATTAGCAACTAATTGTTTTCTTCTTGTAAGGTAGTCAGTGCTTTGACATGTGCATACATTTAAGCCTCAGCAACTGACACATGTCATACTACCTTCTCCTCCACCTTTTTCATTTTCATATTATGGTCAATCAAATGCCTCACATGGTCGATTATGAATTACTCAAGTTGGTCTAGCACTATGAATTGTGTTGGATCTCTTCTTTCAACTCCAAGGGTGACAAGCTCCTCTTGCAATCTTTGCACTTCATTTTTTGCATGCTCTGCCCTGGTTTCAACCATGACCAACTTTCCTTTTATGATGATCAAATTATACTAAACTATAGTGATATCATTAGGGATATCAAAAATATTCTACATTACTTGTCCTCTTTCAGTAGTCTATCTAGTATGTCTTCATGTTTTCTAGGATTCATTGAGGTACTGGCAAGCATTTGAGTATCTCTTGCTCTAGATATATTAGTTAATAATACAGCAATAATATTAAATGATTCTTTGATGTGATCTATTATTACTTTAGTTGCTCCCATTGCATGTTGGTATTACATAACCACAACTGTGGCTCCTTCATGTTCTAGCATAACTTGGAACGATGCAGCGTTCCCTAAGATTTGTTATGCCTAGCCATCCTCTTCTCATATTTGTAATGACACTTTCTTACTAGTTGGGTCTATAGATATGGTGGGCCTCACAAAGCTCTCTCTCACTTTATACAAATTATCTTCTTTCCTTATTTCCCAACTAATTGTTTTTACAATATACTATAGATGGATCATAGATTGTTAATAATCCTATGGTAGTAGTGTAAATTGTTTTTGCTACTACTATTTAGCTTGTGGTTCATTGCTAGGTCTTGCTTGTTGTTGTTGACCAGTAGCTCAAATGCTACGAGTAAGTATGGTTCTTATAGTTCCCTTAGTGCCTACTGATTTTTCTACTTGATCCTTCTTTGGTGGCACCAACTTGAGCATTTTTGCATAAGAAACACTCTAGGCCTTTTGAGGGATGTCATTGGTATATCCTAGGATTCGAGCTTGCTTACATAGCTTCCTAATGAGGCAAGGGAATGGAAGTGTTAGCTTCCATACCTTCTCTTTCTCAAACCATGTTTGAATCTTGAAGAAGAATAGATGGATGATGTTGGAATTAAATTTTTCTTTAAGATGGAACTTCCTCTAGCTACAGATGTGGATATCCTATTAATCCTCTTTGTCAAAAATAAGTGGTAGGTGCCAATTTTAAAATATATCGTTTCTTTTCCCATGAGTTCACTATAATCTTTTTCCTCTTTACCATATGCTCTTTGTAGTGACAAGCTTTGTGCATTAGTGTTAGATATTATTGAGATTTGTGCCACATTTTCTCTTTTATTTGGGATATTGAGGACGTTGACAATTACCTTTGCTGAATAAGGTATGGAGACTCCTTTAATTTTAACTATTGCATTGGCCTATTTATTTTGCTAGATTTAGTACGTTTCTCCTAGGTACCATTTTCCATTGTTGGTTAGTGTGGGCCATAAGCAAGATGCTTGGAGTTGCATCTTTATAGCTTTTGAAGAAAATTCCACAAAAGGACCAAAATTCATCTCCATGATGACTGCAAACATGATTGATTTTTCCTATATGGCCTAAAGGCATTTCGGTAATAGTGTGAGGTGATATCCTTATTCAGGTACTTGTGAAATTTCTATCTCTCATTGGGTTGAGTGCTCTATGGCATGAGTCTATTGATGAATTTTATACGATTAAGCCTCCTACTCTATGCATTCTGCTTGGGAAGTTTGTTCTCTCACTCAGCCTCTTCCATGGCTTCTTGGTATTTTGCTCCCAAGTTGGAAAGGTCCTTCCTCTGTTGGTCTCTTTGGGACCATCTGCAATCAACAAGGATTTAAAATTATTGATGTGTTTATGCTAGTTCTTAATAGATCTTTACCTTACTCATACCCTTGGCTAGATCAAGTTCTTATCTTATTATGATTGCAGAGTTAGAAAATTTTTTAAAAAGAAACCCTTTAGGTGTTATATCTTTTAATTACTTACAACCTTTCATAGTTATCATTTTCATACTTGTTATGGCTTAAAATAGTTAATATGGTCTATTAGGAGGATTATCTAAATCTTTCTAGCCTAAGTTTAATCAATTAACTATAAGGTTATCATTATCTCTTATACTTACCCTTTATGGTATCTTCTAGGCATTAGAAGTTTTGGCTCAAATTTTTAGTTGTATCATGCAATGCACCCATTCACAACTAAGTTGAGCACTATGGGATTAACAAGGTTCAAGAATTTTAAAAATTGAAGCTATAGAAGCAAGGTTTTAGAATTTGGAAGCTAGTATGTAAGAGCATTGAAAAAAATTACAAAAACTATCTTATTGCAAAATGAAAAAGTTAAAAACTCTACTACCTCTCATGCATATAAAAAAATATTTTTATATGCATGAAATCGTAGATCATACATTGTAGATACAACATCATAGGTACCTATGACATCGTAGCTACAACATCACTGTCAAAAATTTAAAATTTTGCATTGATTTTTCAAGGAAAAAGTGAGTCAAATGGAATGTCTAAAATATTTGAAGCTTGTCTAAAGGGCCTTGGGCCATTAATGATGCACATTTTTCAAAAATTTGGTGTTTAAAGTTCTTGAAGAAGAAATGTTGAGCAATGAAAGTTTATTGTATGGATAAGAGATGGGTAATGAATTTTTGATGTATGGACAAATTTTTTAATGATATGAAAAGTACTTATTGAACCTTGATTATTTTGTAAGACACAAGATGATGTGGAATGACTTGTCAAGTATGAAATACAAGAGTTATACAAGTGGGTCCTCCCTAAAGTAGGCTCTAGCCCTTAGTACCCTTGTATAACCATGCCTAAAAGTGTCCTTAGGCACTCAAGGAGTTGAACGTAAGACATACTTGTCAAGAAAAACACACATGTTAGTATCGCTAGATTAGGAAAATAACACCACCAGTGAAGATTAAATATATAGTAAGGTGAGATGGATTGTAGAAGGGATTTCTAAAACTGGGACATGAGTTATCTTACCATAGACATAATGAATCTTTGTGTGTGATCTGTAGTTAAAGTAATCATTAGCCCTTTTTTTCAAGATTCAAACAAAGTCCAAAAAACTTTCTAGTGACATCACATTGTTTCATCCCTAACGTTCACAAGTAGAAGACTAGCACTATTACAAGGAGTATTACCACTTGGCATGTTGTTCAAGGGAGGAGCTAATTCATTGTACTCTTTACTTTTTAGATTCTTAAGAAGCCACCTATCTTCAAGCATGGGTAACATGTCTTTCCAATGGAACCTCTAGAAATTTATTTTGTGTATGGATTTTATTTTTGATTGTGTTGAATTTACCAGAGGACTACCTTGAGCCATGGGTAACATATCTTTCCAATAACATAGTAAGGTAGCACTTATTACATCCTTACTCTCATTTTTTGTTAGATCTACAAGGATATAATACATCCTTAGCAACAAGATAGTAATCCAAGAGAATCCACAAATCCCTTTGATGTGACACCCTTTACATTTCCATTTGGTTCTTCACTCTTCTATCTAGACATAATGATCACTAGTTTATTCATAGTTTTGTTGTGAGAAAAAATGTCATTATGGCCATGGTAAGAACCTTTTATTATTGAAATGAGTGGATGGATGTTGTGGTCTCACTGTATAGGTAATTAGCCCCTTATGATTTGATGATATAGAGAAATCTTCACCTTATTGGAATTGCATCTTGCTTTATTCAATGTGTTTTATTGACAATTGATAAAAATATGCACAAGTAAAATAATGACAAGGTATGAAAAATTATAAAAGATATCAAAAATTAAGAAGATAAAAAGAATGAAAAATTATAAAAGAATTATGAAATTATTAAGAAATTGAAAGATATAAAATAATAGGAAAATATATAAAGAAAGTGGAAAAGGTAGTAAGAAAGTAGAAATTTTAGAAGGTACCTACGTGTCATGATGGATAACCCCATAACTATGATTAGGATCATTGGTGCCCATGATGAGTAGTGGAGTATCCCAACACTCTACCATACAAGTTACAAGTGATAGCATTCAACCAAATTGTAATCCACATATGGGCAATGTGATTATGCTAGTAATTAAGGTTAAATTTGAGATCACTATCTTCCCACATTCAGCTAGTAAAGTTCAAGTGTATGGTTTAGCTCTTAATGAGGCAAATGATTACTAATGTTGGTAGGCTCTTACATGCTCCTAAGGTAAACATGGTTGAATAAAAATCTAAGTCCAATTAACTAATAAAACATAAGTCTAACTTAGTTGATTGCAATGGATATCTAATCTTGATTTATTATTCATGCCTTGGACTCATGTAGTCATCACTAGGATTACCAAATGATATTACTACTAATCAAACCAAAGAATGCCACTATTGTGTTACTAGATGACTACACTTAGCACTCAACACTGATCGTATCCATACTACTTACTAATAACATGTAAACTAAGCACTTGAAATGTAAATGATTAACTAGGAAAATAGTAAAGATTATGCTAAGTAAAAAATTAGAGAACTAAGGGAATGCTGTAATGATCAAAAGTAATCTCGATCTTTATTATTTTCATGAACTGCATCCAAGTAAAATTCACTTGAATAGAGACACCAAACAACTACTAAACATCACATTGCAAGCATTCACTCTTTTGCTAAGTCTATGAAAACAATCCGTAAGAACCTAGCTAAGGGTAAAATGAAATGTTGTTAGATTGTGCACCCAATCATTAGTATTTATAGGGCTGCATGCATCCTAAGACATTGCATCAATGATGATGTAGCATGGGTTATGACATTGTTGCTACGATATGGTAGATATGATATTGCTTTACAACAAAAATTGACTTTATGAACAATCATATCTCACCTCATGATTATCAACATAAAATCCTCATTTGCAACAAATTATTGCAAAATATCTACAACAAACCCTCATTTATGCACTATACAATAATTCACCCTACACTATCTACAATAAGTCTTTGCAAACCAACAATGAAACTATCATTTGTATATGAGTACCATTAATTGCTAATATTGAATCATGAAAAATCTAATGCTATTAGGGCTTATTAACAATAATAGATTATATGACTAGAAATAAGGATTAGCATAAAGGATTAGTGCAACAAAATAAAACCAACCATATCGAAAGCTATCATCAAAGGTGAAAAACTAAAAGTAAATCTTCAGCACTTACCATATTAAGATAAATGCTTAGGCAGTTAATCTCATTACTACCTATCATGTCAATTTATGTGCTTTCAAGCTAATGAAAGGCTTGGTAAACCTAGACATATTTTTTAATTTCTTATCTAGTGGCTACTATTATTAGCCTAGTTGTCTATTCCAAAATTACAGGTTCATGAATCTAGACAATTCCCAAGCATATAAAACTAAAATTAAGTTTTTATTAAATCTAAAGACCCGTGGGATCTATAAAAAAATAATTACATTTATATCATGAAAATTAAATATCCGCACAAAAAAGTAGTTAACTAACACTAAATATAACAAGAACGAAACATAGATTTTTGTTACAATATTTATATTTTTGTCTCAAATATTTAGTTTGAGAGGACACCCAAGGAAAATATGATTCTACATGTGTTCTTCTCAAAATCACATTCATCTTTCACATTATATTCTAAGATTATGTGAACTTAAATAATGAAGATTGCTAATGACAATGAGAAGATGTTTACTTTGAAAGAACATGTAAGGAAAATGTGATGCACATGTGTATTCTTCTCAAAATTGCATCCATATTCCACATTATATCCTAAGACAATGTAAACTTAAATAATTAAGATTGCTAATGAAAATGAGAAGGTGCATAACTACTCAAGTTCATACAAATCCAATCTTCTTACTTACAAATTCAATACCTATTAAGCATGAAAAATAGAATATAATCCACCAACTACTATAGATTGCAATGAAAAACACTCATTCTCTAAATCTAACTATGGAAGTAGTCCAGAATGCAATGAAGTTATGATTTTTGATTATGGAGCCTATGACTAAGATTTTATATTCTAGGTTGATGTTATTAATAAAGATGACTTTGTGAAGGGACTAGACTTGTAGCTAAGACCCTAATTGTTATAGCTTAACCATCCATTATTGATGATATACTTAAGTTTTTCTAAGCTAAATGTAAATCTACTAAATAGATCATATGTAGCTTTAGTAGCTTTACTTTTCATATCTTTCTTTAGAAAATGACTTCCTTCTTTAGCTTTAAATTTTCTTATTCAATGGAGCTGAGCTTCAACTTATAGCTCTTGATTTCTCATTTCCTCACATGTAATAATTTTTTTAACTTCTCATTATCTTTAACCACCATTTCTAGTTGCTGCATTGGCCCTTCTATATTAACATCACCAACTTCTTTGTATTTAGTTTTAGTTATATTTGATGATCTTGGTCCAGCTTCATCTTTACTTATGCCTTCGATCTCACAAGCACTAGCAGTTTCTTGTTCACTTTTATTAGTATACATAAAGTTTGAAAAACCATCATCTAAATCATAATTTTCAATCATGACTATAAATAAAAATAATTCTTCTGTAATAATATTAAAATCATCAGTTATTACATTAGCATGAGTAAAATCAACAAATGGACTTTCTTTAACATTCTTAATTATGCATTGTTTTCTAAATGTTCTAATTAGTTTTGTATTTCAACTAATTAAGCTTTTAATTTATCAAACTTTTGCCTAGTGCATTTTGGCCTAAAACTTATCATATGATTTTCCTCATTTTTTTTCTTTAGAAATTATGTAATCATATGCCCTATTTCACCACAATAATAGAAAGAGAATTTTTTTAGCTTCTTACTAGCCTTCATCTTTGTGAGTCTTTAAGTTTTTGGAAAGATTAGTAATATCTTTAGTAGAATCAAACTCTAACGTTAATGATTCATATTTATCTTCATTCTTTTCAACTTTGGCTTTAAAAGTAATTGAATCCTTGTTGCCAGAAATACTAGCTTCACCCTTTATGATTTCAAAAGTTGAAAGAATACTATAGAGCTTAGGTACTATTAATTTGGATAGATATTTTTCCGTTTCTATAGATGAAACATTTACTTTGAATTTGTTGGAAAATACAAATAGGATTTTTTGGCAAATGATATCCTCTAATTAAGCTTCCCCTAACATGATCATCTTCCTAATGATCTCATCAACTCTGCTAAATAAGTTATTACTATTTTAACTTTCTTTTATTTTCAGAGCATTGAATCACACTCTCAGAGTTAGTGGCTTGGATTTCTTAACTTTTTCATCATCCTCATACATAGCTTTAAGACGATCCCACATTTCTTTAACTGATTCAAGATGCATAATTTTCATAAATATTACTCTCTCTAAGTTGCAAACTAATGCATTCATAGCTTGAGCATTGTAAATAGGATTACTAGAGCCTCTGCTAATAAGTTTTCACACATCATCACCATGAGCCAAAATATATGTCTTCATCTTAAAATTTCATAGAGGATAATCTAATCCATCAAACTAAGGAACTCTGTTAGACAAGAGCCTTGATTTTGCACCATGTTTAGGATGTAAGCCTACAAAATAAATTATTAGATCAAGAAGTATTGCCCATGCTTCAATGCCTATTGTTATTTCCTAGATGAAACTATAGGCACTAAGAGAGGGATTGGGGTAAATTAGGACATTATAAAAATTCAACCTAATTGTAGAATAGTGAAAGGACTAAACTAAAAACTGAAATAGAAAATAGTGCACCTATGAAAGAAAGAATAAATAGACACAATGATTTTTAGGTCATTTAGCTAATAGATTGACCAAAAGCCTCCATCATTAACTTCTCCCTAAATCCTAAGGGGTAGATTGATTTTATTAATATAGAAAAATAAAGTTATAGGACTTCTTTTACAATCTTGGAATAAGCACATCCATCAAGCTCCAAGTCACAAGGATTATATTTTGAAACTTAGAAGGAAAAAACACTCCTTCTCTCAACTCAAAGACATAGAATTTATAGATCTTTTTGAAAGAAATAGGACATAGTTTTTGAGTGAAGTAAGAGAGAATAAGATTGAGAAGAAAAGAAGAATAGAGGAAAGAAAAACTCCTGTTCAAGTACTAGGGGACCAAAAACTTAAATTAGAATTTATGGTTTAGGTTGAGAGCTTCATTTTATAACTAACATTTATCAGAGCCATTCCTTAAGCCATTGTTAAGATAGAGTTGGTGAAGTATAAGAGGGAAGAAACTATAACCATTGCATATCCATTGGGGGAGAATCTAGAGAAGAAAGTTGAAGAAAAATAAATCTATAACCATTATTCTTCAACCTCCATATAATTTTTAGTATTAAGCTAAAATATGCATTAAAGCTGATTAGGGAGGTAGCAATTTGTCTTTTCATTTTGGTACTAATGGCTATGGGTTTTATGAACTTAGAGATAACAACTTTTTCCTAACTAATTAAATTTCTTGCACATTTTCACTTTCAATTAATGAGCTTGAGTTATGGATTTCATTTCTCTATATTAGTGAGATGAGCTTGTCAGTTTAGCTACAAATATGTTAATTAAATGCATAGTTTCAAATCCACTTCAATGACTTTAACATGGTAAGGCTTTCCTAGAAGATATTTACTAGAGACAATTCTTGGTTTTAATAGCTAGTTCTTATTAACATATCTCTCATTAGGCTAATGTGGAAGAGATTTTAGTTTAGAATCAAATTATGATTCTTAATTAAGCCTCTTTTAGAATATGCTAATGTGGAAAATTAGGCTTGCTTAAAATATTATGCTCCCAATTTGTAGCTTCTTTATTGTAGATTTGGTTGACATTGAGATCAAGCTTTGTTCATTTTGATCCTTAAGCTCAATGGAATCAAAATCAATTTCTAAATGTTGTTTTTTTTTAAAGCTATGTTGATCCTTAGTCAACTTTAGTCCACATGGCAAAGAGCTTTTATTAGAACCAAAACTTGGCTCTAAAAGCATAGTCTATTTAGCACCCAACTTGAAGCTGATGTTGTAGGTATAAGTTGTTTGATATTGGAGCTCTTGTAGAATAAAAAAATGGTTCTAATGCTTAAGTCTAGTGTTGATATGGCCAAAGTGCATTGAGAAAAAGTTTACATTGTTAAACTTTATGGATCGCAATAAAAAAATTGCAGTAGAATCTTAAAAGCTCAATAAACATAAAATGTAGTTGAATCTACAATGCTACAAAATTTGAATATATTAAAAATCAAACCTATAAAAAATATAATGAGTATAACTAACTAAAACATTTGAGAACTAGATTTGTATAACTTAATGTAGACCAGCTGCAAGAATCTTAATGCAACACAAGAAACTAGATTATGACACAAAAAAGCCTAAAGAATAGTAAAAAATTCTTTGAAAGTAGATTACAACCTAAATAGATTAAATTGTGCTCCAAGTGAGATTTATTGAAGATCTTCTTATCTATTCCTTGAAGATTAAATTGTTGCAACTAGATTGGATTTGATTAGACTACCTTGATGATATCTAAATCACATTTATAGATTTAGGAAGGAACCTCAATAGCCTTGAATGGAGTAGCGTTAGTACTTCCATCCATCATGGAAGCATTAGTGCTCTATAACTAGAGTGTTGTTAAACTATCATAATTGAAACCATAATTGTTATGGGATAGCATACCTTTTCTTAACCAATACCCATGAAAAGTGGGACATTTATTCTTACATTCTCCAACTTGATCTATGTGAGTGACATTATATGTTTATGACTATATCTTAGCTAAGCTTTAACTCTTGTTATAACTATAATTTAGATAAAGAGTCTCAATATATGAATCATGGGAATCATATCCACAAGTTTGAATATTTCCTTCCATGTATTACAATGCATGACACTCAAGTAAGCACTTGATGAGTTATTTCTTTAAGAATGATGCCTTATAAATCATTCTAGGCCCTTCTTTAGTTATTCCAATGGATATGGCATAAATTTTATGTGCACTTCAAACATATCCCTTATTATCCAAAACTCCGTTAGTGGTATATAAATAAGACTAATAAGCAACTATGTATAGAATAAACTAACAAGTTCCATACAATCCACATGATGTGTACGTCATTTTGTTGGCAATGCTTTATTCATGGGATCAACGTGATTAGTTTAGTACTAATATGCTGAATATCAACATCATGCTTCTTTGTTTCTATCTTTAACAACAAGGTACTTTATATCTATATGTTTACTATAACTTTCACTTTTACCACTTTTACCATAGGATAAAATTATAGTTAAGTTATCATAATAATTTCTTATTGGCCTTGTTATAGTTCCAATAACTTTTAAACCAAAGATAACATTTTTTAACCATATTGCATGTGAAATAACTTTAACACATGTATTAAATTTTATTTTTAAGAAATTCTATGGCCATTATTTTATAAGGACCTTCATTCCTTTTTCAAGTAATTTATCCTTCATCTTAAAACTTTTGAGAAAGAAATTTATTTATAATAATTCTAAGTCACTAGTTGTAAGTATAAGGTCACACATATATAAGATCTAAAAAATAATTTACTCCCACTATTCTTAAGGTATCATAAGATTGTAAAAATTTATATATCATTGTTGGAAGACTTGCTTTATTTTTCTAATTTGTAAGTCAAGTGACTATCTTGATAGAAGTCCTTAAGACAATATCATTTTTCACATATGATGAGTGGCGAGATACCCCTACACTCAACCATATGAATATGAGCGTAGCATACATGATCCGGTCGAACTCTGTAGACTAAGTGCCTACACGCCCCATGGAACACTTAGGGTTAATCATTCATTCTCTTCCCAGACTTACTTGTAGTTGTCACGGTGTATGGTTAAGTAAGTCCGAGGTATATGATTTTTATAGTATTTTATGCTTTATGTCTTCCATGCTAACAAGGTGAAGGGTTGAGAAACTAATTACTAACTCTAACTAATGAACTAAGTCTAAATTACCTAGTGTCAACATTTGTTCCCACTTACTGTACACACCCTGAACCGATGCAACCGTNTACTGAGGCACTTAACTAGGAGGAAAGGGTTGAGAGAATCTAATCTAGCCTAAGTGCGATGAGCATCTGTTCCTTGATTATCCATACACATTCTTAAATGCTCGTAATCAAGTCATACTCATTTCGCATTACTAGGAGATAAGGGTAAGAGAGAAAGCAATAAATAACATTAAATAAAATCCTATTCCATGCACTACAAGGTTTATCCAGGAAGTTTGTCTTTATTTCTGTACACAACTTTTGTTCAAGTACAATGTTGCTCGAATAAAGATCTGTTCACTTTAGGACTCCTACTGCGGGCACATGGAAAATATGCTACCTCTGGAGTAATCAATCTTCCAAAGTTTCCCTACTTCTAGCGTAGGATGAGGAAACAAGGGAGAGCCGCCTCTTATTTATAGATATGATGGTGCACTGCGATATCGCGTATGCGATATCGCGGGGGAGGATGCAATATCGTGAAGGTCATGATATCGTGTCCCATCATACCCCCATGACTAAATGAAAACTCATCCTTAAGTTCTTTACAATAATATCAGGAAGGTATGGGATTATTGACTCAAATGAAAGTAATGGGATGACTTGTGAACGGATCATCATTACAAGACTTGATAAAACTAGTGTTCATGACAACAAGAGTGAACACCTTATTACATTGACATCAGGCCTTAGTTGGTAGCTGAGAAAGAGAGAGAGAAAGAAGTGTTTTTGCTGCCAACACCAAGATTACACCTTTCGTTGTCTATCTGTAAGCACGCCATCGATTTTTCTCCTTGCATAGCTACTTCAGCACTACTCCATTCCAAGTGTTCACTCCAGATCCAATCTGTTGTTGTATGATCACCATCTGCACACACAACACAATCTTGTATTAGCAAGAGTAAATGAATAACAATGCAATTGATACCTTCCTTCGGTGTAAGTCCAATTGGCTGGGTTGTGGTATGGCTAATTGCAGATCTAGAGATATAATATTGATGACTACCAAAGGTGTAGGGGTCAGGAAAAAATTAAAAGAAATTGGGGCTAGGAGAAAATTGAAAAAAATGGAAAAATTTGGGCCCCGTACCCCCATGACTAATCGCGAACCTCTGGTAGCATTAGAATGGAGAAAGAATAAAAACAAGAAGATGGATAAAAAGAGACAACTAAGACATCGATGAAATGGATGTCGAGATGGAAATGAACAAAATAAAATTAATTGCAAAATGTTAAGGGAAAGAATTTAACTAATTCCCCAAATAGGAATGTCAGTGGATCCTCCCCAAAGTAAGCTCATGCCCTTAATGCCTTGACAAACCCACATTCAAAGAGTTTGTAGGCTCTGGGAATGTCATTTGAAACAAGAGTTAAAGTCTTAACCACAAGAATTTACCAAAAAGAAAACAATGTATCAACCAAAATATACACTAATTATACAACCGACAATGAGGTAAATAATGGAGAGAAGGATGGAAAGAAGAGAATGGAATGGAATCCCAAGAACAAGGTGGTGTATAGCCCCTTGTGTGTTTCATGATTAATGTGACTTAGCAAATCTCATTCCAACTCTGGCCTCAAACCAACCACATCCAGTGACTTTGCATCAATGCATTCGGCCAATCCATCCTCTTGAAGTAACAAGAATGCACCTCCAAAGAGCCACCACCATTCCGATGAAACAAAAGAGAGAATGGAAAGTGGGAAAGGCCTTAGTTAAAGGGAACACTTTTGGTTCCATAACCAGTGCTTTTAGCCCAAGAGATTATTTTGTCTAAGGGGTGTGCTTTGAATTCTCACTTTTTTCTTTTTTCTCTTTTTTTTTTTGTGTTTTGTGTTTTGTGTTTTTATGCATGAGAACCACACCATGCAAAGACTTTGTTATTTTTATTTTCTCAGCTTCCGATAATTGGGTAACATTAGGATGGTGAGAAAACCCAAGAAGAAAACATCCAAGAACCCAAGAGAATGGCCAACACCAAAGCATCAAGTTCTCTTGAAGTCACACCCTTTTCAAACCTTGAGTCCTTCCTTAGTTTGAGAAGTGCCCAGTCATCGATTCGTTAAAGTTCTTATTATGAAGGAGACTGTACATTTCCAAGCCAAGAGAGACCATAGAAACTAGTGGATGGATGGATGAAGTGAACTCATTGCCTACCATATCAAAAGAAACAGACCTTAGTATTAACATTGTAACTTAAAGGTAAAAACCAAACATTAGCAATCAACATGAAAATAGTTCATACCATTAGGAAGAACACTTATTGGGTGACGAACTTACACGGTGGATCACACACACACAAACACACAAAAAATGAAAAAGTATAATGATGTTGTAAAAAAAAATAAGAAAAGTTAAAGAAATGTGTAAAACAAAAATGTGTAACACAAAAATATGTAAAACAAAAATGTGTAAGACAAAAATGTCGTAACACAAAAAAATGTAAAACAAAAAATTGTAAAAAAAAATGCGTAAAAAAAATGTGCAAAATAAAAAATTAAAAAGAACTGAGGGCCTCATATGATTAGCATAGGTGGCCATATCCCCCATGATTGAATTGCAAGGGAGAGATCCGAAATAATGAACGTCTATTTGAATTTTGTAGAAGTGCCCAACTCCTCCTAATTAATGATCTTAGGTTGAGAGATGGGAGTTGGTGACGTTCATATTCCAACATGTCTATGCCTTCATTATTAGCATGGTTTGTCTCCTCATTTTGTTCCATGCATATTTTTTTGCTCTTTCGAGTAGCTGCCAACCATGGGGTATCTACTACTTATTGTGTGGTTGCTACATATAGGCATCTTTGTTTCAAAATTTCAAGGGCACACCTGTTACATGGAGGCATTTCCTCCATGTCATCACCCGATGAATCACTGTATGTGATGCATAAAAATTTCCTCTTCTCGATCTTTTCATAAATTCTTATCTTAGAAATTTTCAAGGAAAGTTCACAAATACCTAGGTATGCATCTACTGTACTTAGCCATGACCTTCCCATTATAATTGGGAAGTCCCCGTTGTTGCTGTTAACTTCTACCATTAGGAAGTTAGCTGGGTAGGACCAACCACACACAGTGGTAACAATGTCCTCCACCAATCCCAAGGGAATGGTGATAGACTGATCCACTAGCTCTAGTTGAATGTTATCCTTCTTGAGTTGGGGCAGGTTCTAGGCTTGCTACATTTCTCATGAAAGTAAGTTAACTCCGGAACCTGAGTCAAGAATAGCCTTATGTGGTGCATTCCTGATGATTTGTAAATAGATTAAGGGGCTTTCAGGATTAGTTAGTTTCCTGGGAAGGTGGCCTACCTTAATCCAGTCGGTTACGGTATGTGTTAACATAACCGTATGCGTACTCTGTTGTTGGACTGAAGGGTGCCCCGAAGTGTTAGATGGTGGAGGAGTGTACATAGGCTCAACCGCTTATTGTTGCGAGAGTTTGTCGAGGCTTCTAGTTCTAAAGAAGGGTCTTCTCTTTTTACAATTGTCAAAACTAGTAGTAGGTTGAATATTTACAGCTCTCGCAGTGTTACGTCGCTGCGGTTTAGTGGGAAGTTTCCCTTGCATTGTTGCAGCAGGAGCTGTTATGGGAACTACCGGTGGAAGAGGTGCAGATGGATTTAGAGGATGGTAAGTATGTGGGGTGCCTCCCAGAGGAGAAGGAGTCCTCCTAAAGTACTCCCGAGCTTGGTAGTGACATTGGGGAGTTGTGTGACTTGTAGAGTCACATGGAGAAACTGGTTATTGCACATAATAGCCATAAGGATTAGGTTGCTGGTAAGGGTATTATTATTTCAGTGGTGGTATCCCCCACGACTGTGGGTATTTCCACTGTTGATGCTGTCTGATGGGTTGTGGTGGAGTTCCACTTGGATAGTACATTAGTGGTTGGTGGAACTTCCTTGGGTTACCTTGAGGATAAGGTAACCTTCGGGGTGTTTGCTGTTGGTTGAGTCTTGGCTTAAGTGCATACACCCCAGACTCCTGTAGATGTGAGATGACTGGACAACATCCCTTAGGATGGTCATAGTGGTAGATCTCACATCCACTGTCATCATTTGTATCTGAATCCACAACTTCATCAGAGATAGTAATTTTCCCCTTACCCTTGTTATGTGCAGGGCCTGAATTTCTCCACTTTGTCTTATCTTTGTCACTACTTCATTCCTCCTTAGACTCTTCTACAATTTTTAAGACAATTTCAATTCTGGAGTCTAAGGAATCCTACAATTGATCCATCTTAGCTGATACTTCTGTTGTTAATTTTTGAATCGGTAAGGTTTTTCTGTTCACCAACTCTTTGAGTGGTGACTCATCCTCTTCATCGCAAAATTTTACTCCCTTCTTTCGAAGGGAGAGATCATGGTTGTATTCTTCCACACTTTCCATTTTTCATAGTTCACCTTCTTCTTTTGCTACTTGTTCCAACAAGTGATGTACTTCATGGGCTCTAAGTTCTGATAGTCTCCCTTGGTCATAAGTCCCAAGGGTTCTCCTAGTCTCATGTCTGAGCCCATCTACGATGTGGCGGAGTTGATCCTACTATGCATATCCATGGCCTAGGCAACGATGTAACTATGTGTAGTAGCGGGCCATGGAAGCATCCAAGGGTTCATGATTACCTTGCTTCCATCTTTGGATCTACTTACACAAATTAGACACTCTGGAGTACGTCTGATACTTATCGTTAAAGAGTTCTAACATCGTACTCCACCTCCTGATGGTTTCTAGTTCTAAGGATCGATACCAACTCTTTGCTTCCTTAATGAGTTTTCTAGGGGACAACTTAAGTTTTTTTCACTCGTTTTCTATGTTTTGCAAGGTGCAGGCATCATGGAATGCCTATAAATGATGTTGCGGATCAGCGTTGTATCCCCCTTCAAATCGTGGGATGTTGTTCATGTCTAAGTGTTTGATCCAACTATCTTTTAAATGCCTTGTTGGTACCCTTACTACCTCCATTATATTGACCATACTTCAGTTTGCAAGTAGGGGCTCGTCATGATCATCTCTTTCATGATGCCTGTGATGTCTGCATTGTTCCCTACTTTCCCTTCGTTTATGTTGTTGTCCTCTCTCTCAACTTTCTTGTCGAGATCTCTCATTTTTCCTACCTCTATCCTCACCGTTATGTTCATGGTGGCTTTGCCCAGATGTGGAAGGAGAGGGTGAGTGATGAGATGAAGGAGAAGAGGAAGGAGAACCATTGCCATGACAATGCTTCCTACCTTCTCTTCGGCTGCTATAGCCTCGATTGTGGTGGCGATCTAAGTGCCCATCCTTATTATGAGTTGTTATTCCCTTTGTGAACAGTCGGTGTTCACAGGGATCAGAACTAGGGTTGTGTATCGTGGATCGTAGGTTTTGATACCCCACCTCCTCACCATCGTTAGGAGGGGGAACATCATTTGTTAGAGGACTCGCACGTGGCGTTGACCGGACATGCAGTTCCCCCGACGTAGAACAGCCGGACGTCCACGTGATGAGGGACGGTGGCGGAGCCGTGCCGGCTGCGCAGGCGGCGACCGAATCGGTGGACCGCGTCACTGTCGTTGCTCGCCGGAAGAACCGGGAACACCGGAGACGCGGCCGAGGATGCTGATTCAGTGCAGGAGTATTCCAGGATGGCAGTCGTGGTTGTGTTGCCAAAAGGAGTGCCGGCAGCGCTGATGTAGGCGTAGGCCGCGGCGTAGTAGCGGCCGCATGGGCGACGGTTAGCGGTTAGCAGAACGTCCGTGGTCTGGCCGGGGCCGAGGATTATGTAACTGGTTTTGAAGGGCTTTACGTAGTTGGCGTCTGCCCCTACAACCTTCAGAGTGTGGTTGGCCACTGCGAAGAACATGTCCGTGTTCATGCCGGCGTTGATCACTCGGACCAGAACTTTCTCGCCCTTTGTCACTTTAAACCTGAACGTACCTGAAATGCAAACAAGAATTTATGACAGTCAACATTCAAGGCTAAGAAGTCCCCTGATTTAAAGGAGTTCAGTTCCGTTACGTGGTATCAATGTTCTGATTAGGTGTTAAGTTTTCAAGTCCGCGATACATGGCCGGTTCAATGATTAACTATCCAATTAGAATTTTTGTCGGCCTGATTGAGTCAGCATGATTTTTATAACAAACTTCATTTCACTTTTATAAAAAAATCAATAGTTTTAAATATAATTAACTTCATTTCACTTTTATAAAGAAATCAATAGTTTTAAATATAATTTTTCTGATATGAGTCGTCAAGTCATCGCACCGTTATCCTTAAAACATCTCGATCTGATACATTTTCTAACTTTAAACACTGGATTAAGTAAAAAATTATAAAAATAGAATTAAGGCAGCACCAGTATACCATCACAGAATCCTTAAAAAAACTACATGAGTTGACCGATTGATTNCACTTTTTAAATAAGCAACACGGCCACATCTGATTGAAGAATCCCATGATACTAGCTCGTATTTTCCTTACCTAGAAGCACAGTTTGTTCAGAGTCAGGCTGGGTGTAGGGAAGTGAGGTGCCGGGCTTGGGATCGATTATGAGGGCCCCGTATACAGTGGCTCTGAGCCAAGAGCTGTGGGCGTGCCACCACAGCGTCCCTTCCTGATCTGTGATGGTGAAGTTGTAAGTGTAGCTACCCCCGGGCTGGATTGCGCACTGTGTAATGTGTTCTGGTCCGTCTGCCCAGCCATTGCGCATCTGCTTAACACCATGCCTGCCAATTATAAAAGAAAGATCACTTTGCTTGTTTGTAAAATCGGGAGATGTAGGTTTAGGCCTGGGGATAGGTATAACAAGAGGTTCAGCTTTGTTTCATTCATTGGCCTTTCAGTATCTGATTGAATAAGCATTGAGGCTCTGAATGATCCTTGTGCTTTGTCTCCTAAAAGGCCAATTGTTAGCAAAAGCTCAACCTCTTTTCTTGAATGTATGTAGGCTCAGGTTCCGGCTCAAGCAGATACAAGCAACTGACCATAATTCAGAAGGAATCTGCCGTCTAATATCGGTATCGATTATCAGTATTATTTAAGCATAATTGAAGCAAGGTTGAATTTCCGAACCAGTGAATGGTGGCGTTGCGGATGCTGTTGTTGATGACTTTGACGATCACGGTGTCTCCGTTGTTTACGCGCACCGTCGGTCCAGGGAACTTTCCATTCACAGCGATAATTTTGTTGCTGGCGCAGAGCCTGGTCACGTTTATGGCTGAGAGCTGACGAAAAAAGTCATGAAACAGCCATGTGGTAAGTTCATACAAAACACAGAAAAATTGAAAAAAAAAAAAAATCTAAATTGCAACACAATGAAACATGCACCTAAATCATGAAATCAACTCGATTCAATCTGTAAACACGACATGACAATACATTACTTACAACAAACTCATAATTTCGAACTACGCCTCCTGAATTACGGGCAGCCGAGGCAAATCCATGAAGCACGGCGAATACAACAATAGCAACTGCAAGTTTCAGGTTCTTCATTGTATATTGTAAGGCAAATTTCGTTTCTATCAGCACGTCCTGTCTGTTCAGGCAAAAGTCGCACAACACTGATGAGGCTGGAACAACGAAATCCATTCTTCATATACATACTACGTTTCAGAGGCATGGTTACGATTTGAGACAAAGACTTCTACGTTGAATTCATTTGTTTTGTGTGCTTTTTCTAATGATTGTTCAAAGGAGTTTGTCACGTTTTATGGTTGATAGGCTCTGCAGGGGATTCGCGAATTTGATAAAATTTTTATGAGCAGCGTGTTTTGGAAACGGAAGCGGAAGGAGGCCCTGTGGAAATTTTTAATTTAATTTAAATTAAAAAAATATAAAATAAAAGTAAAATATGAAAAAAAAATAACAATATTTGGTAATTCATGTCCTCACTTGTCCCCAGTCTTTGCATATCCCTGCATAGCCATTCCTGGCTTCAAAGAATCAGATTCCTTTGATGCATAGTTGGTATGCCAAAGATCATAAGCACTATCAGAGTATCTTGACTAAACAATCAAGTCCGACACAGACACAGACACAGCGAGGCAAGGACTACAGGGCACGTCTCCCAACATTAAAAATGTTGGACAGCCATTGACGAATGTCTCATGGAACTCTAAACCAATCACGTTTAAATCCTTCCTCTGACCATGATATATTTGGGATTTCCCATAGTGCGAGTTTCCTAACGGTCCTCAAGTTTAATATTGGTAGATCCTATATAATTTACAAATAAAGTGGCCGAGTAGCTATCGATGTTGAGAAGACAAGCCAAGTTTGACTTTTCCCCATCTTTCTGGTTGCGCCAAAAGTGTTTGAATACTAACGTGAGAGAATTATTCGAGGGTAAGTGTTTCATTTTTTTTCTTTCTGTTCAAACATAATAGCTTTTAAAAATGAAGAGTACGCCTACTGCCTTGAGCTCTTCGCCAATAAAGGATAGAAAACACAGAGGTAATGGTTCTGTCGGTGACCTAACCACACCTTTAAAATTTGAGACGAGATTTCTACCTTTCCTAAGAGAATCAGGAAAATATCAGCCTGGATAAATAATTTGCCATACACCAGAATACACGCAAGTTGCGACGACGACGTGTAATCCTGTGTACCAGAATTGGCCCTCCGATCATCTATTGGACCTTCTCTAAAGTTACTGATAAAATAAATTTATTTAACACATGGTAACTTATAAGTGCATTGTTATAAATTTTGTAAGCTTTTTACTGACTCAAGCTACGTATGCGAGTTGTTATTTAGGTCAGATTTCCTGTCACGTTATTGCTATTTCCTAACTTTGACGGCCTCACCTGCACGTTTTCGAAAATAAGAAACCAAACCCAAAACACAAAGCACCATGTAGGTTGGGTGCACCTCAGCTCATCATAATTTCATTATTTAAAAAAAAAAAAAAACCAAAGCCTTATGCAGCTAATCATGATTTGTTTGTTTGAAAGAAATTTTAAGGTTCGGATAGTGCAATGCCACCATTCACATATAGGACCATAACTTCCTATTGGTATTTTTATTTAATTATCACTACACATTATCATCTATCAATGCATTTTGTTGATCACATGTATATTTAAATAAACTCTACCAATGCTAGTCCTAAACTTGGATACAAAAGGAGGAGGGTTACCATCACATTGGCAATTGACTATAAAACCTTGACAAATCTTATGGATGAGTTCTTTTTCAAATTTTGCAAGTGCTAGGGCATTTTTCAAAAGTGAAGTGAAGCAATCATAGGGCACGATTGCTATGGAAAATGGGTAAGAACTTGCTAGGGAACCCTTTAGAAATGACATGCAATATCATCACCCAAATGTTGTGAGAAGTAAACAAGGGTTCCCATATTAGGGATATGCGTAAAAAAACCAAGTACAACAATAGAAATTTTGAATGGTAGCCTGAAACATTGGCAATTTTAATAAAAAGACATCTGAAATTAACAATGCCATGGAAAGACGAAGAATCTGCATTATCTATCTTCAAGAAAAAGATAGAAAGGGGAGAGCTAAAAATTTAGGCCAAGGTTACAAATTCTTCTACTTAGGAAAAGAAAATGACAGAAACAAAGTGGGCATCAATGTTGATCAATCTATGAAAGATAAAGTGGTACAAGTATATCATCATGGCAATCAAATTATGGGCATCAAACTTATGCTTGGAAATGAGATCATCAATGTCATTTGCGTATATGCTCCATAAATTGGTCTAACAAATATAATTAAGCAAGATTTATGGGATTCCATAGACCAAGTGTTTTAAGAAATTCCCCAGCAAGAAAGCATATTCTTTGGAGGGGATTTTAATGATCATGTTGAATTTATGAAAATGGAATATGACACATGATGAGAGCGGTTACTCTAGCAGTTTATTCTAATTATTAGAGCAGTTACTCTAGCGGTTTATTTTAATTATTAGAGCAGTTACTCTAGCGGTTTATTCTAATTATTAGAGTGGTTACTCTAATTATTAGAGTGGTTACTCTAATTATTAGAGTAGTTTCTCTCAAACCTATAAATACAGTGCCCAGATGCACAATTGGGGGAGGAATGCTAGTAGCAGTCAAGTAGTGAAACTCTTGTAGTATGTTTGAAGGTTAGAGTATTTTCCAAGTGCCCGTAGCAGGAGGTCAAAGTGTGGACATATCTTTATTCGAGCATTGTGTACTTGAGCACACCTTGTGTACAACAATAAAGATGAGCTCTTTGATTCATCCTTGCAACACTTGAGATTTGTCTTCTTACACATTTATTTTATTTTATTTTATATTATTTTATGCACTTTACATTTTTATTATTAGCACAACGATTCATTTTGATCAATTAAGCAAATTATTAAAATACACTCAGTACGATCACTTTGAGCATGCATGTAACACTTGGTAACCCAGTCACGATTAGCGTTTGGTAATCCCAATAGTGTTGCACTAGTTCAAGATGTGTACGACAAGTGAGAACAGATACTGGTGTTAGGATTATTTAAAGCCTAGTTAATCAGTAGTTAACTTAAATTAGTCACTTAGTTATCTCTCTCTCTTCCCTACTAGCGCAAGACATAAAAACATAAAAGCTATAAAAATCATATGCCTCAAGCTTACTTAACCATACAATCGTGACATACAGGTAAGCTTGGGAAGACAATGATCAACCAACCCATCCTTGTTCCACAAGGGCGCATAACCACTTAGTCCTTGGAATTTGACCGGATCATGCGTGAAACGCTTGTATTTGTATGGTTGAGCATAGGGGTACCTCACCACTCATCATTGGCGCCATTGCCGGGGACTTAGTTCTTTGTGCGCTAATTAGAACATAGAAAATCATTTGCATCATTGGAACAAACCCTTAGGGTTGGTTAAGAAAATAATAAACAAGAATACATTGCACACTGAACAGACAAGTATGTCTCCTTCTTTGTATGAAAGAGCCTCATCACCTAGGTCTAAAACAGGAAATAGTTGGCGGCGTAATACACATGACGTTGATCTACCAGTCCGTCAACAAGTTCGAGTGGTATATATTCATTCTAATGAGTATATACCAGACTTTACCTTTATCCTCCATCAAGATGAACAATTGCGTTGGCGAGACTTAGAAGGTAACATAGTGTTACCTCTCGATTGTTCAATCTCGAGCATGCTTCTTCATGATCTCACATGAATTAGCATGTCGCACTTATATGCAAAATACATTGTGCAAGACCATGACTCGAGAGAATAACGTCTCACAGAGGCACAATGTCAAAGAGACTTGCAACAAGAGAGAAATCATAAGTCTTTGAAGGGTAAGTGGTCCCAGGATGCCTCACATGTCTTAAGCGAAAATGAGGGTGGTGAACCTACCTCAGTCAATCATCCACACAACGATGTTCCTCCCCTTGACTTTGGCCAAGGGGTTGTGTATTAGGACCTTCATTCCACTATTCATAACCCAGGTTCTGATACCCACAGGCACAAAGGGTCTGAAAAAGGGACACGAACTCATGATAAAGATGGACATTCTGATCGCAATCGCTATCGGGGCTGGGACCACAGAAGAGAAGGTAGCAGAAATCATCATGGTGATGGTTCTCCTTCTTCTTCACCTTCATCATCTTCTTCACCCTCTCCTTCAATATCTAGACATGGTTATAAAGAAAAATACCATGGAGATAAAGGTAGGAAAAGTGGAAGTCATAGACGAAATAGCCAGGAAAGGGGACAAGGAAATCCTAGAGAGTCACGACATAGAAGAAGGGAGAGTAGGGAACAATGTAGGCATCATAGATGCCATGGATGAGACAATCATGATGAACCCCTCCTCGCTACTTGAAGTATGTTGGACATAACTAAGGCTGTTAGAATTCCAACAAGGCATGAGAAAGATAGTAGGATCAAGAGATTAGATATGAATAACATCCCATGATTTGAATAGGGATACAATGTTGATCCTCAGAATCATTTACAAGAATTCCATGATGCATGTGCCTTACAAAATATAGAGAATGAATGACAAAAACTTAAGTTGTTCACACGGACATTAGTTAAAGAAGCGAAAAGCTAGTACCAGTTTTTAGAATTGGAATCCATTCGTATGTGGAGTACTATGTTAGAACTATTTAATGATAGGTCCTGAGTGTCTAACTTGCGAAAGAAAATCCAAGGCTGGAAACAAGGAGGACATGAACCCTTGGATGCTACCATGGGACAAATACTATG
Organism: Gnetum montanum; assembly: GCA_015680685.1. Taxonomy (NCBI): domain Eukaryota; kingdom Viridiplantae; phylum Streptophyta; class Gnetopsida; order Gnetales; family Gnetaceae; genus Gnetum; species Gnetum montanum. The sequence goes on along the minus strand of MNCI01004895.1, from coordinate 425,363 downwards.
CATTATTACATCATTGTCTTGGCCATGGTTATTCACAAAGGGATCGACTGCGCCATCTCATGGATGGGCTTAGGCATGAAACGAGAAGAACCCTAGGGACTTATGCCTATGGGAGACTATCTGAGCTTAGGTCACATCAAATTCACAGACTATTGGAGCAAGTTACTAAGGAAGAAGGTGAGCTAAGGAAGAGAGAAAGTGCTAAAGAGTATAACCGAGATCCTTCCCTTCAGAAGAGGGGAGTAAAATTTTGTGAGGATGAAGAAGAGTCACCACTCAAAGAGATGGTGAACAGGAAAAATTTTCCTATCCAAAAGATGACATCAAAAGTTTCGGCATAGGTAGACTAAAACACCATAAATTTTAGGACTCTCATGATTCAGCAAAGTCTCGAAATTTGGGCAAGGATCTCTACGAGCGCAGTGTCATACCGGACTGAGTAGACGACATGACACACCAAAAGTCCTAATGCCTGCAAAGCTGCTTCCACGTTTGCCTACCACCTTCTATAGTACAGTCAACGCAGCACCCAACCATGAGGCCTATTTGCATAAAAAAGGCACTAGGAGTAGACCGAATAGTTTGGAAAATTTTCTATCTCTCGGGCTGACAGGCTTGCAACACCCTCTAGCTTTCCCATCTTGATACTTGACCCAGTTGACAATCTACCCAGGGACCATGCTAGGAGCTATTGAAGGTACTTAGGATGGACTAAAAAGTTCGGCAAGTTTTCTAATTATGAGACCTACTACGCTACACAACTTAGTAGGCATTGAGAAGACTGATCGGGCACCAAAGATGTAGATTGATAATGACTTAGTCCTCCGAGATATTTGCCCCACTTCATCCTTGATGCATGAGCAACACGACACAACAAAATGTGGCAAATTTTGTCAGAAATCATCTCAATTTGAGTGCTACGCTATGAGACATAGCATAGCATAGCAGGGATGTATTGTGATGATATTCCTACTCAGATTGCTCTAATGGAGTAAGCATATTTGCCCACACCTTAACCATCAAACATGCTTGTTCTGTAGCAACGCCAAGACATGATCGACATCCTATAATAGAATGTTTGCAAAATGAGATAAGATTCGAGCCAACCTAGGTACTACGCTATGCTATGCTACACATCGTAGCATGGTTAGAACACATGAAGGTCCTCTACCAAGTAGATACTAACAAAGGAATTGCACTTGGCCATACCTCGATCTCCAAGATGACCTATCCCGCTTCACCCCTTGAGTCCCAAGAAAAATTTCTCAGCAAAGCCTTGTAGATCAAAGAAGAATTCATGTCACATTAGCTGCTACGCTATGCTATGCTACACAGCGTAGCACAGCATAGCAAGGATACAAAAAATGAAAGCGTTCCAAGGATGAACTTTGTAGGTCCTAGGACCTTTCAACTTGGAAGAAAAGGTTATCAATTACAGAAGTTACTTGCCTAGCCAGGCCTCATATAGGTATTTTTGACATTTGGAAAAAATTTCTCTCAAGATTGGCAGCTATGCTACATAGTGTAGCACAGCGTAGTGTGTAAGTGTTTACACTACACCGACATGATGGGCAGCGTTAGTAGCGTAACACTCATGTAGAAGCATCAAGATGTCTTTGGTTAGCTCCAGAACTTGTTAGCAATGGTTACTCCGATCTTGACATCTCTTCAATAGATAGGATCAGCAAGTTTTCTTTGTTTTGCACCCCTTGGTTATTCCCAAAGTTGTCCCTACGCTTGACCCTACTCACAAGAGTAGGGAAGATGTAGTTCTGGAGCACAAGCTCCACTTTGCATTCATTGTTGGGATTCTTTGTAACAAACATGGCAGTTTCCTAGATTTTGGCAAATGTAGTTTGAATAGTATGGTCACAACAAAGTAGGTTTCATGATCAGCATTACATCTGCAACAAAGCATCCCAGCATAACACTGCAACGTAGAACTACACAGTAGCATGGCACATTCACGTTTGCACCTTGTGGGACCTAGAACACGTGGCATCCAAACCACGTTTCTCTCCCACTTTTGGCTCTATAAATACCCTGATAAACAACATTCAAAGGGTTGGATTTTGGGCATTATTGGCTTTGAGAATCATCTTTCTTGCTATTGGCTTCAAAAGTTAGCATTCTTGGCATTTGGCGTTCTGGTGATTGGCTTTGGCAAAGAGACTGCCAAGTGGAAGTTTAACAAGCAGCACTTCCTAGATCTCTCTTCGCCCAGCAAACATTGGCTCATCAGATCTAGTTAGTAGGCCATTGGCAGTAGTCCAAGACTTGTGACAATACTATTTCATTGTAAGCTATTCCTATCCACACTGCATGTCAGTTATACCCCTTCAACCAAACAAAGATCAAATCCCCCGATCTTGGGGCGATGCACTCTCTCACTCAAACTTGTTTCATTTCTCTTTTCTATTACCATATTTTGCATTATTATTTATCATTTTATGTTCATCACTTAAGTTACACATAACATCTTCAAAATAATTATTTACGAAAGGTTATTGTACACCAGTTAAGTCCTTGTCTGATTGACCATACCATTCAGGGCACCCCGCTTTCATTTACTCTAGTAAGGCCCTCGCATAGATCCGGGGTTAGGCTGTATGCTCAGTAACGTCTCGATGTTCCAACCACCAACATTTTCAGTTTTCTATAGGTTTTTGCACTAGAAGGAGGGCCTCTTTGTGCTCTTTTTGTGCATCATAAATAATCCTACATGCTGTCTAAACCTCATCACCTACTAGCATAGATGTGACACCCTTGTGGTTGTCTATGCACTAGGTGGTACAGACTAGTCACAATGATGGTTCCTCTAGAACCCTGTAGGATGAAAGCCTCCAATCGCTTATTGTACTGCGTTCACTCTGTTTACTACACTATGTTGGCTACATCTCGTGTAGCATAGTGAACCTCTCAGCATTGAAGTCTTTCTTAGCGTAGCAGACATAACAATGAAGGAAGTTATCTTCCAACACTCCCTAGCGTACCTAGTTTTAGCCTCTCTCTTCACTATAGTTTTCATTTTTATAGCAGAAAATGATTCTCGTGACCACTACCATTCCCACCTCAAACTTGGAGCTTCCCTACTCTGTCCAACACATGGTAGGTCTTGAGTGACCACCCAGCCTAGTGTTGATGTTGCGACAATCCCTCAGATAGTAGCAGTAATCACCTGAATGCTTGTCACAAGACAAGAAGTGGTACAACTTCCTGTGTGCCAAAATGCAAGCCAACCTACCCTTGGAACATCATGAATTCGAAGAGAAACATAACTTCGACTTCATCTATCGGAACGAGAGGGAGTTCATTCCTACTCCCAATATCACGATCCCGTTGACTAAGACATACTAATGGATGCTAAAAAAACTTGTCCAAGTAAGCAGGGCAAGAGAACGGGACACTGCATCCCACTATGAAGAAACTTTCCAAGATGGGAAAGAGGATTTGGACTCCCACTTAGAAGGTGGTGGACCAATCTACACCATCGATGTTCCTTCTACCTTTGTTGCCCGTTCGCATCACTCATAGTTTTCCAACCCCTTTCCAATCACCGTGATAGTGACGCAACCTCCACCCTCTGTGGCAATGGGTAGTCACCCAATTTTTTCAATGTACCAGCATGTGGATCCTTCATCTTCATTCCCAGTCACTCTTCCCACTCAATCTGCCCTGGTATCGCATCCAACATCAGTGACATCTAAGCTACTGTATGTGCACACTCTACCTATGTCACAACTTCACATAGGTTCTACTTTAGTTCCCTCATCTGCACCCATCCCACCATCAGTAGTGGGTCCAACTCTGACTGCATGTTGGGAAATAAGCACCTCTTTTCTAGCAATGCAAATGTCTCATGTGCAATAGTATGTGCAGCCTCAAACATATCAATTACCCCATGTTGCACAACCAAGAATGGGGCCATGGGCCACCCACACCAAGGGTAGATGACTACCCATATGCCACCACCCATGGTAGCCATTCCCACTTCACCATCTGCTGGGTTGTGGGGTACCCAAGCAACACTACTAGGAGGAGCTTCTCCAACAACACCCCCAATAGAAATCATAGCCGCATCATTAGCACCACTAGCAATGCTACTTCAGTAGCCTCACAACCACCTGCAACATCCCTGGGTCTGGATCAAGCTTTCCAACTCATCTAGACCCTCACTGAAGAAATCAAATAGCATAAGGCTGCCAGTTCTGAAACCGTGCAGGTCATGGACTTTTACCATGACAACACTATCAACCCAACTGTCCCTATTCTTATGTTTCCCCCTAGGATGCCAATCCCCTAATTTACAAAATACAATAGGGAGGATGATCCCAAAGCGCATTTGGTGACCTTTAGGTTTGAATACTTATTGTTGCAACCATGGCGTCATACCATCATCTATGTCTTTGCCATGTCTCTAACGGGAAAAGCTTTGGACTGGTATCACATGCTTCCATGCATCTCCATTTCAACCTTGGAAGATCTGTTGAGTCAATTTGTGACTCGTTTCAAGTAAAACCTAAAACCAGAAGTCACGTTAGATGAGCTCATGAGTGTCAAGCAGGACCCGCTAGATCTATGCAGAGATTCATACAGCGGTGGAGCACAACCTTGAATGAGATATGTGAGCCAATTGCTAAGGCTCACTTGTTGGCCATCTCTAAGGAAGTGGTAAAAAACTTCATTAAGTCTAAGCTCTACTACCTAGCCCTGAGTTCCCTTAGCCAAGCCTTTGCTCAAACCAAGAGCATTCAGGATGCAGCTAAAGCTAGTAGGGACCCGACCTATGTCACCTATAAAAATGCACATATTAAGAAAGATAAAGAGAAGAGCAAGGACGTGGCAACAATAGTGGCTAAGGAAATTAAGCCCAACAATAGAAATAACAAAAAGGCTGCCACAACATCCAATGCTCCTGCTAACACCATACCTGGCTCTAGCAACATAGGATAGTCCTCAACATCAACACCTATAATGTAAACATAGCCAAGGCCAAACTTTGAGTGCAAGGATCACTCAGAGTATACCCCCTTACCCATTAAACCTTTAGATCTTTTGAATCAATTCTTGGGAGCTGGGTGTATACAACATAAATAGATGTTGGAGGAGGCTATCAAATGCCATCAAAGGTACTATGAAGTTCTTAGGAACCCCTCCTTGGCTATGCCCAATGAGCCACTAGTGCCTAAGAATTTCAAGTTAGAACATCTCTGTGACTATCACCAACTTTGTGGTCATGATACAGATTACTGCCTAGCATTTAAAGATGACATTCAATGCATGATCGATTAGGGAAAGTTGGTCCTAGATGAGAGTAGTCCTGTTCGACCTAAAAACCAATCAATGGACTTTTACAAAGACCCCTTGAATGCTAACAATGTTGGTTATACCATCAACACTATCAGCATTAACAATAACCTTGAACCACCACAGCAACCCTTTATGGTTCATATGCCTCCTCAAAACACAGAAACGCTAGCAACAACAACTAAGTCATAGCAACTCTTTGTCATTAGGGCCCCTCGCTAGCCATCACCTACACCCTTGGTGCTAAAAATTGCACCGCAACCCACTACAAAGACACATGCACCTTTTTGTCATCAAGGTGCCAAGGAAAGTGAGTTCACCCCCAACAAAAAATTGAGTGACAAAGGCTACACCACAACCTCCTCGCCCAAAGAAGCATGAAGAGCACCTAGTTGACAAGCTAGCTAGGGAATGTGTTGTGTTAGGTCCTCCTAATCCTACCTCATTGTCATCAGTGTCTATGGCCTCTTCCTTATCAGCTGCTGATAGCAAAACACAGGTGCAACCATCAACTTCCAAACTAGGAAAGCATGGTGTTCGACCTAAAGCTACCCCTCCTCAAGAGATTTGCCTCCTGGGGCATATGGAAGAAGAGAAGGCTAGCCAACAACGAGGTAGTAGGAAAGATTTTCTGAATGCCCTTACACAAGTTAAACAAGCCTTGAAGTAGAAGAACACAACACTAAGCTTGTATGACCTGATAATGACTTCTGCAACCCATTGTGAGGCAATGGTTCATATGTTGGCATCCATACCTATTAGCAAAAACCTACTGGCTAAATAAAAAGCCATTCATGCTATGATGTTTCCCCTCGTGGCTAAAGAACCATGGCCTACCCAATTAACAGTTCACGATAAAGCTATCAAAGATGACACTGAAAAGGTTCAAGTAACAATCGCCCCTATGTTCATTACCATTTGGGTGGGCCAGTACAAGATCCGCAGGGTACACGTTGATGATGGGGCTACCACCAACATGATCCCATTTCCCATTGTAGAAAATTTGGGCTTGAGTGATCAAATCAAGCCCACAAAAAATTCGTGTCTAATGTCCTTTAATGGGGCATGTGTAGTGGTTAAGTGGACCGTGCACATCAACTTCATGGTGGGGGACCAGTTCCCCATGAGTGTAATGTTCATCGTGGTTGAGGAGATTCTTGGGTTCGACTTGATCCTGGGGAGATCATGGTTTGCCCAAATAAGGGCTATTTCCTCACTAATACATCAAGAAATCCACTTACCCTATGCAAGAGGGGAAGTGGTAATTCATGGTAACAAAGTGGCCCCCCGAGCCATTAACAACGTGGACGTCGAGCAAGGTTTAGAGATAGAAATCTCTAAAAACAAAGCCCCCATTCAAACTAAAACTCCATGCTCGACAAATGAGCATGGCAAAACTATCAGTTCACATGAAGAAACCACATGGGCTGAGTTGCCCTTTCAAACTATAGCAATAACATAGATGAATACCAATGCAAGACCTCTTGGCCATATGCCCCGCCTAACCCACGTCGAGTTAGGAAGTAATTACATGATTGAAACCTGCCTTCACCATCACCGCAATAAATTTTTATACCTCTAATGACATAATTTACACTTTTACATTAAATTTTTCTATTTTCCCGATTTACATTTTTACATTAAGTTTGCTGCGTGCATAATTTACATTTTACATGAAGTTTGTTGTTTGCACCAATTACATCTTACATTAGATTTTCTGTTTGCATAATTTACATTTTTTTACATTAAAGTTTATTGTTTGCACAATTTACATTTTATGTTAATTTTGCTGATTGCATTACCCTTGTTGCCAATACCTTACATTTGGCCCAAAATGGCCTTAAACTATTGCATGGGCCGAAATGGCCTAAAACTAGCAATGGCCCAGAATGGACCTAAACTACCATTGCGGCCCAAAATGGCCTAAAACTATTGACTCTATTTCCCTAAAATAAAGAAAACAAAAATAAAAAAAATCATTTAGCAATGGCCCGAAATGGCCTTAAACTATTGCCATGGCCCGAAATGGTCTTAAGCTAGAATAAAGGGGCCCACAAGGGGCCCAAACACATTAATTAAAAATTAATTAGCCAAAATGAAATGAAATAACTATTTCACATTTTTCTTTTCATTCAATTTCAGTCCATACAATAATGTTTGGAAAAATTTAAATCCAAAAACAACAAAAATAAAAATATTTCACTATCACACTATAAGTCTTCGTCAGCATCCCCATTTCCTATTCCACTGGGTCCTACGCCTCCATTTGGATCCTATGTAAGACAAAAAATAAAACAACAAACCAAAACTATAATAAGCCTCTCATAAAATAAATTGTAATACAATAAAGAATGACTAACCTAAGATGGGCCCACATCCATTTTGGGGGGTATCTTATCCATGCCTGCCACTAGACATTGCAGGATCTCCTCCTCGGTCAGGTTGGCCCAATATTCCTCTCCCAGATCAATGCTTGCCGCAACTTTCCCTTTCTCCACAACTATCCATTTGGGTGGTCCTAGAGAAAAGGTGGCAGTGGTGGTCTCCCTGGAAGGTAAGGTCATTTCCCTTTTAGGAGACTCACTAACCACCACCTGTTGCATGAGCTTTTCATAGGCCCTAACAACGTCAATGACATCGAGAAATAGCTTATGGGTATGCAACTCAATGAGAGCATCTCAATATTGTTTAAAATAGGTAGCATGTTCCATTTTGTACATGTTCTTATGGTTCTTTTGTGCCTACCCCCATTCATACACCTTTGCGCTATAGTCCTAGTCTTGGTTCTTCTGGGCCAATAAGTCCATTTGCATGCATTGTTCAATAATCTCATGAGTGGCCTTGTTCTTACTTCTTACGGCTATCCAGTATCTTGCATAGTCAATTATAGCCATACGCCAACTACCATCATGAGTGTCATGGGCCAATAAAAATTCATTCCTAGACTAAAGGTCTTCCAACTCAATGGCTTGGCTAGCCTTTTCTTTCTCAAGTTTTTGTACCCTCTTCTAGAGGTCCTTGTTGACATGCCTGCACTCCCACAATGAACATGCCAAGTAGAGTGCACATTTACTCATTTTCTCATATACATCATGAGGAAGCTCAGTCACCTCTGGTGGGAGTACAGGCACCGTGTCAACCTCAACCACTTGTTGGGGGTCCCACTTGAGACGAGAAGCTATCAATCATACATGGGAGAGTGTTAGTCATAGTGCCATAGCAAAAATGCAATAACTTAGAGAGCCTAACATAGTAACTCCAACATACCTATCTCAAGATTGATCTACCTTAGGTGATCAATCATGTCATCCACCACCCCCTCCATAAAAGAAAATTTACCGGGGGTCTCGGTCCATGGTTGGAAATGGATCAAGGAAGAAGAGTCAGGGAACTTAATAGTGGTGTCCACTACACAAAAAAAAATATTAGCATAGAAAAGATAAGGAAACAAAATTAAAAAGTAATATAAACGATAGTGCAAAGCTCCTACCCAGCAAACCCTCAGGGGTGATAGCGGGGGGATCATCCATCGACACACTATCAAGCAAGCAATCAAACTCACTAGCATCGAATTGCAGCCCTTCCCCTTCTAGTTGACTCAAAAGTGTGGTAGCATCCTCAATAGGCATATGCCCCTTAGGTACTGGGGCACACTCTACAAAAGGGTCATCGAGAGTAGGGGCCTCTTCCTCTATGGTAGGGACCTCTTCTTCCCCAACCGGGGCCTCTTCTTCCTCTTCAGCAGGGGCCCCTGCTTCAGGGGTCAAAACCTCTTCTTCTTCTTCTATTAAACATGTTTAATGTAAACAAGCTAGTGTGACACACAATGGGAAGGGTAACTAGAAAAATAATCAAGCATACTTACCAACTGCGGGTTGCACCTTGTGAACTTTGATTCGCAACTTTCTCCCCTTTTCATCATTAGTATGGGGAGGTTCTTCTGCAAGATGAGACTTTTTACGTTGTAGCCTGGTTTTCACCATTTATACAATTAGATGTGCCCCCCTTAGCACATTTCTTGTGTTAATGGGAGGTGCCTCTCCAATGCTTTCTGGGGCACAAAAGGCATGCCCTAGTTGATCCCTTGTCGTTATCGAAAGTGATTCCATGATAGCTTTTGAGGGGTCTTGGGATCGGGTGGTGTGGAACACATGGAAAATCCATGGCTTGGATATCTGGGTGTAATCCTATTGCACCTAGTCACCATTCTCGTGGACCACCAAAAATTTTGCAAAGCATCGCAAGAAGGCTACGAAGAAGGTGTAGTGTACATTGAAATGGGCATCAAGCTTCTTTCGAAGCTTGACCATTTAGCTTGCAAGCCTTCAGAAAGGTACTTGGCCCAGTTATAATGAGTCCCTTCTTCCATGACATCCCACATGATCCACACCTGCACTACTCCAAGGATTTTTCCTTGGGAGAGTAGCTTGGGGAAGGCACAAGCCTAGAAGATAGGGTAAACTATTTGGGCCACCACTAGCTTGACCTTATGGATATAAATTTGATTTTGGTCCTTGCTTGTCCCTAGCCATTATTCTATGTTCCCCTGATCATTGACATTCTTGCTAGTCTTTTCTCCTATAGGGATACCATCAGAGGGAACACCAAAAAGATCTGCAAAAAGTTTATCATTAATTTCAAACACAACTCACACATTGTGAACTCGTGTGTAGAAGTGGTCAGCCTTTTTGAAAAAGGAATCAACTAGGGAGAGCATTTTTGCAGCAAGGACGCCTGAATTTATTGCTAGGAACAAATTCATAAGCCTAGCCTCCTAAATGTTGTGAACAAGGGTGGCTGGGGACCCATTGCAAAGCCAACATTGAGTCTTGTCCACCTCCCCATACTTGAAGAAGAGTTTTGTTTCATCATGCGCAGAGGTGATTATTGTAACCTCTTGGGATTCACTTGCTACTACAATAGTTAGCAACAAAAATTAGCAAAAAGGCAAGAGCAAATCATCACTTGAATACAGAAAAGAAAATGCACAATTTAACATACCAGGTCTAAATGACATAGGAAATGATGGAATTTCCACCATAACGTCTTCTACGGTAAGCAGTCGGTGAGATGCCCATTCACTATCCAACCAGCCAACTTCTTCAAATTTCCCATAGAACTTGGCATACTTAGTTGGATAGGTTTTGAAATCAAGCCCAAGTTATTCTTTGACACCAACACGTATGTTCCTAGTAGAGGAGAACTCTTACAAAGTCGTTTGGGCCAACGCCAACATATCCACATTACTGAAACACCTCAAAATTCTGAGCTTAGTACTTCTCCAATAAGAATTGAGCTAAAAACGTGATGCTCCCCAGCATGACTAAAGCTTGACATCCTAACGGACAGCTTCGAATAGAGTCAAATTAAGCAAGAAATAGTTCCCTGGGATCCACAGGAGACTACAGTGACATTCGGCATCAAACTTGGCAAATTATGAGCACTTAGTTTTCACTGAGCATGTACATCCTACACGCCCAGCGTGTACCCCCAGTGTGTACACCCGGCATGCACCATCCAGCGTGCAGCATAGCATATATTGGTGGAACTTTTCCAAAACCATGTCAGATCAAGTCCAACTGAACTGAATATCGATAGGCAGCATTCTCGTAACATCTGAGCCCAAATATGAGGGTTGAATTGGATACTTCTTGTTGTAATAGTAGTTTGTAAAAATGAATTCTTTTGTTTTAGTCAAGTCTATATGCTGAGTTCATGTGCCCAGGGTGTACACATTGGTGTGCAGCAGCACACGTTGGCATGTAGCACACTGCATAGTTGTAATATTCTTTGCACCTGGGCAATGCAACCACCTGTCATCTGACCTGAAATTCCCTCATCCACGGCCACTCATACCTTTCCAGATCCAAATCCAACGCCCAAAACCTCATAAAACCCCCAATTTTTTCACTAGATCGGGGTTGGCAATTTGGGCAAACAAAAGAAAAAAAAAAGAGATTAGGAGACATTGAGCAAATCAGAGCAGGAACCCCCATACACTGGACTTCGACCCTGCACGCTGAGCATAAAGCCTTCACACTGTGCTTGCAGTTTAAACTAGCACACCATCATCTTCCAGCATCCACTGGGGCCTTTCATCTACCTTGTGTCAAATCTATGACTGCGTCTGGACTGGTGCACTGTAATTCTCAGCTGACAATAAAGTTTGTTTCTGCTCAAAATTTGTCACAGTTTTCATTTATTCTAGTTCATTTCTTTTGTTTAAGTTAATGCAAATTTATGCTTTGGGTTTACATTAATCACACTGTTTACATATAACCTAGCATATTGCATATTGGTATACATTGGGAAAATCCTTATTTGATCCGTGTGCAGACCACCCAAGGTACTCTACCTTCATTTGTTCTAGCTTGCCCTCAAGCAAAGGTAGGGTCTTCTATGCTCGTCTGTAAATCATGCGGTGCTCGTCCCATTCCAACCTTGCACGAACGATTTCAGATAGTATAGTTACCATGAAGACCATCCTTGTCAATATAAAACATGGCAACATGCAAAATACAGTAAGAATTTTGTCTAGTGCAAGACAAATGATACAACACATTTTAAAACATCTTCATAGGACTCACCCATCAACACAATAAACGGTTCTAGGTGGGTTCTAAAAGTAGGTGCCCATGTGATGGGCAATAAATTATGTGTTGTATTGGTGATAACATTTAAATCTAGGAATGTCCCAAATCCAACTTAAGCACCTCAAGCCCCTTGGGTATCGGTTTGAGCCTTTTGCCCCTTCACCCTCAATCGACCCATTAGCCATGAGCTTCAAAATGCCCTGGTTTACTTCGGACAACAATGTTTTAGTAAGTACAATGGCTATTTTAGCCGATAAGTGTGAACATATTATCACATTGAAATGGCAAAGGAGGAACTCTAGGAAGTCCTATGCACCCTCCTGGAACCAGACCGCCTAATGCCCTACCTGTGCATGGGGAGGAGGGATGTTGGCCATGGGTTCACTAAGGCAACACAGGACTCCTACCAACTCAAGCACAATTAGGACGAGTTTTAACATGACCCTACATAACACAACAAGAAAGCATTAGTGCAACATTCAAGCGACAATATCCAAGTAGTGTAGCATAACCCTTGCTATACAAATTTTCCCTTAGGCATGAAACAATAACACACAGGCATGATAACAGAAAACCAAATACGACATGTAGTGTAGCAAGGCATTACGTGTAGCATAGCATTGCAGGTACACCCTGCATAGCATAACAACTATGCCCCATGTAGTGCACCGTAGCAGGCATGCCTTGTACAACATAGCGTAATAGCCAGACTTTGCACATCGGTAATGGCCACGTTATGCAGAGCATAACAGGACGACTGCACCCCATGTAGCTTAGCAAAGTGGCAAGTATGACATGCAACAATATAACAAGTGTGACAGCATAAAAAATATGACATATAGCCATATGACAAGCATGACAACATAGCAAGTAAAATACTAACAAGCATAGCAGAGTAACAGTCCCAACAGCATAGTAGGTCTGCTAGCATAGTAGCATGGCAACCATGGCACTATAGCAGTGTAGCGTAACAAGAACTGAAACATAACACAGTAACAGTCACAATGTCAAAACAACATGGCTTTGGAAAAATACATGGAGTGTTCCCATTGTCCTGACCCTATCCCACCACATAAAACATAGCTAGGTAAAACACAAACAAAATAAACTCCCCCTTTGCACATTCTACGCTACACCGGGCATGTGCTACGTTGCCCCAAAACTTTACAAATAAAAAATCCCTTCGAAGTGTGGTACGCTACATTGAGCATGAGCTATGCAACCTAGAAACCCCCAAACCCCTATGGTAGCGTAATGGCCATTCCTGATAATGGTCGTTGGGGCGGTGCCATGCACAACCATAGCATAGTGACTGCTATGGTCGCTATGGCCAAAGTTGCGATAGCCACGGCGTAGCAGCCAAAATGGAAACTAAAAGCAGTAACAATAGTCGTAGCGTAGCAATAGTGGCAATCGTAGTAACCAAGACACTAACTACAATGGAAATCTAACTTTATAAACTACATGACAAAAATAAGGGTAGCGTAGCGACTTACCGAGCAGATGGAGCCTCCTACTATTCCTTAATGTGCACCTTGGGAAGATGTTGCAGGGTACACCCGCCTTCATCTAGGTTCACAAGCCCTTGATGCCTGCGCTCACTTTTCTGCACCATTGCCTGCTCACAAATTTAGGTGTATCGATTGTATCAACTGCTACACTATGAATGCTACACTATTTCTTAGTTCAATCGTGCTATGCTCTAGGTGCAGGGTATAAGTGTTAGTGAAAGTAACTAGATTACCATGGGGTAACCCCCTATTTATAGCCTATGGGGTCAAAACACCTATTAATTTCATCTCCCACATGTAACGTAGAACGTTCCACATCCCACGCATGACACGTGGTGCCCCTATCTACTATAGTATAGTAGGGGACATCCCTGTCCCTTATACTGTAACATGAGCCTACTATAGCATAGCATGTAGGTACAATGTACCACATAGAGGCATTAAAATTGTTCATTTTTTTTCACGATTTTTCATGGTCACAGTCCACTATGACCTTAAAATGGCAATCTTAACATCTCCTTTACATTTTAAACCTACTGGTAGTCTGCTAAGACCTTAAACTAGCAATTCCAAATTACAACATTACATGGTTACGGTCCATTAAGACCTTAAACTGGCAATCCTGAATCACAACGTTACACGGTTATGGTCCACTATGATCTTAAACTGGAAATGTTAGCATTTCTTTTACATTTTAAACTTAGTGATGGTCCGCCAAGACCTTAAATTGGCAATTTCCACTTATGAATTTTGCATAGTTGTGGTCCACTAAGACCTTAAATTGGCAACTTTTTTTGAATCATTGCTTTGCATATATTCATGACATGCTATTGTCTCAAATAGGTATCACTTGACTTGGTCTATTTGCTTATTGTGGTAGGTTGAATTGAAAAAATGGGTATGCATGGTGATCTTCATTTGCCTTTGACCTTGACGGGTCCCTACGACAAATTTACAAGATGCCTAAATCTAGAATCAGTAGACTTCGAACCATCCTCATGTGACACTTATGTCACATCCTTAGAAACACCCCTAGACTAGCCCAAACACCTAGTCCAGGCCTTGGAATTAGAGGCTAGGGATGTGATTGAGGACCCTCTCATTGAAATCCCTGTAACCACAACTAGATGTGAGGCAAAAACATTGAAAGTTAGCTCCCTACTAGAGCTACAAGTGCAAAAAAACATCTCGAAAGTCCTTAATGACAATGTCAAAGTGTTTGCATGGTCATACGAAGACATGCCGGGCCTAGACCCATCGCTCATACAACACAATATTATCCTAAGTCCACATGTCAAGGCAGTTAAGCAAAAGCTCACAAAATCAAACTAGAAATCGCCTTAGCCATACATGATGAAATTACCAAAATATATCAAGTTGATTTCATTCGGGCAGTTGATTACTTGGATTGGGTCTCAAACATTGTAGTCCTACCAAGAAGACTGGAAGTATATGAATTTGTATAGACTTTTGGGATTTGAATAAGATGACAATTAAGGATGACTTCCCATTGCCTAGTATCGATCAACTTATAGATACCACAACTGGTCATGCCTTATTTTCCTTTATGGATGGGTTCTTAGGCTATAATCAGATCTGTATAAACCTAAAGCATCAATTAGCAACTACCTTTATGACCCCTTGGGGAACTTTTTGTTACATAATGATGTCCTTTGGGCTGAAAAATGCTAGAGCAATGTATCAACGAGCAATGACATATATCTTTAGCGATTACCTCTTGGAAAGATTAAACAATTATGTTGATGACATAGCAGTTAAGTCTAAGGAAGCTGCTGATCATCCCAAAGATCTAAATGAAGTCCTTCAACATTGTCATAGGCATGACCTATGCCTCAACCCTAGAAAATGTATTTGCGAAGTAAAGACTAGATGCATGTTAGGCTTTGTAGTGTTGGAAACAAGGATATGTGTGGACCACGATAAAGTTAAGGCTATCGTTAACTTAGCATCACCTACAAACCTTAAGGAGCTGCATGGGTTGCATGGTGGGGTACAGTTCATAAGAAGGTTTATCGCTAGGTTGATAGACAAACTACACCGGATGCAACACCTTCTTAAGAAGGGAGTTAACTTCGAGTGGATAAATCAATGCCAAGAAGTCTTTGATAACCTAAAGAAAGAGCTTTTGCATCTTCCAACTATTTATCCACCATAGAGGGATAGGCCTTTCTACATCTATCTCACCACCTCAGACACATCTATTGCTACACTGCTATGTCAAAAGAGAGATGACGGCTCTGAAATCCTAGTCTACTACTTAAGTTATGCATTGATAGCTTACGAAGCAAAGTACAACAAGGTAGAGAAAAACTGTCTTGCCCTAGTGTTCACACTTAAAAAGTGGAGACATTACTTGTTTCACAATAAAGTTAACATTATATTCAAAAGCAACATACTTTGGGCTATTACAAACAACTTATACAAGAGTAGTAGAATAGCCCAATGGAAGGCCATAACTATGGAGTTCGACTTACATTATGTGGCACAATCATTCACAAAGGGTCAAGCAATAACTACATAGCTTACAACTTCACCCATTGATGACCAAGCAATAATAGAACCCAAGTTCCCAGATGAGCATGTTTATAGCATCAATCCTGTACCATCGGATTTCAAGGCTAGTTTACATTTTGATAGTGCCTCAACTACACAAGGTGGTAGCACTGCTGCTATCCTTACATTTCCCTCTGGGGAAATTCGACCCTTTGCATATCATTTTACATTCCTTTGCATGAACAACGTAGTCGAGTATGAAGGACTCCTTAGGGGCCTTCTAGCAGCTTAAGAGCTAAGGATCCAACACTTAGCAATTCAGGGTGATTCACAACTAGTTATCAACTAGATCATTGAGGTCTATGCTTACAAAGCTCCACATTTGCATCCTTATTGCGATTTAGCCAAAAATCTTCTAAAGCAGTTTGCAACTTTAGACATTCAACACGTGCATTGAAATGAAAACACTGTAGCTGATGCATTAGCCACATTAGCATTAAATATTCCATTACACATGTTTTCTACCTTGCCTGCTTCGATAATAAAATGCATTGATCCTGTTACTCAAGTGACACACATCGCATCTATGAGTACAACGCATACTCAAGAATGGTATGATAACATTAAAGCATACCTCCAACATGGTGAGCCCCCACACGGTTTGACATCTACTCAAAAAGATGCAATATGAAAATGAGCTAGGCAATATGTCCTCGTAGGAGATAATACCTTATGCAAATACTCTTATGATGGGATATTGCTAGCTTGCATTAGTAGCAAAGAAGCACAAAAGATTGTTGAACAAGTTCGTGAGGGATTATGGGGAGGACACATAGCTCCTAGGGCTAAGGCAGCAAAAATCATATGCTTAGGCTACTACTAGCCTTGCATAGAGCATGATTTCCTTACCAAAGTTAGAACATGTGATGTATGTCAACAACATGAGAATCTTATACATGTGTCATCCACTAAATTGCATACCACGTAGATCATGACCCTTCCAATGTTGGAAACTAGATATCATAGGACCCATCACACCTAAGTCTTCATGAGGATATAACTTCATTATTATTGCAACCGAATACTTCACAAAGTGGGTAGAGGCTATTCCCCTTAGAAAGACCACATCTCAATAGGTTTGCCACTTCATTCTGGATAACATAGTAACATAGTTTGGTCTTCCCATGACTATTGTGATGAAGAATGGGCCACAATTTTGTACTACAAAAACAAAAACCTTTTGTGAAAATCTTGGCATCAAACACTCCTTTTCATCACCATACTATCCCTAGGAAAATGGCCAAGCAAGAGGAACCAACAAAGTCATCATTAACCTATTGAAAAGAATGCTTAGCAGTAGCAAGAGGTGATGGCATGAGCAAATACTCTACGTGTTGTGGGCTTACCGTACGACATGAAGAACTACTATAGGTAAAACTCCCTACAGTCTTGTGTACGGATCTAAAGTAGTGTTACCTCTTGAATTGTAGGCTCCATCACTTCGGATTATCCTTTCAAACATGGTGAACGAGGCTCAAAATAATGAGTCAAGGATCATTGATCTTGACTCCGTAGAACACTTTTTCGCATCGAATGGTACCAAGATAAATAATGGCAGAAGCATCACTGCAACTTACATCAATGGCCAATCAAAAAGGGAGACCTAGTCCTCAAGGCCGTTTGTGAGCCTATAAGCAAATTCTCAGCCAACTAGGAAGGCCCTTTCATAGTCACGAAGGCCTATGAAAATGGGGCATTCAAACTAGCTGACATAGATGGCAACGAGTTCACAAATCCCATTAACCACTTATACCTCAAGCCATACTACATTTGAAGCAAAGGATTACATTAGATGTAAAGAAAGGTAAGTAAAACATCCGCTACGACGTAAAACTGGCACAGATAGTCTACTATGACTATAAACTAGCATAGAACGTCCACTATGAATTTAAACTGGCACAACACATCCTTGGGCTATGATGTAAAACTGGTCCGCTGTGAGCTTAAACTGGCCATCCACCATCCCCTACAATGATAAACTAGCACAACCATCTACTATGATGTTATACTAGCACAATGGTATGCTAGAACCTTAAACTAGTACATCGGTCTACTAGGACCTTAAACTAGCACATCTGATGGTCTACCAAGATCTTAAACTAGGTTCGCAATGCAATGCCTCCCAGCTCGTACATGTGACATTGTAAACACGCGAGTGTGCATAGTTTCAGACTTCTTGGGTAACATAGGGTGGGACATTGCAGTTCTAGAATGTAGTTCACAACATTAAGGAAAAACCCTCTGGAACACATGTAGCATCATTTCCCCTGGCATCTTGTTGATCTTCTGGAGATGTCGTTTGACATCTTGCTGACCTTTCGAAGCTACTGCTACCAAAACCAATCATCTTGGCAGTAGCTCTTACTATTAGCATCTGCTGCTAGTGTCCTAACACTATTGTGGCCTAGCCACAAGGTTTCCATCCACCAACCCTTGCCATTGTTCGAGTCTAAAAGGCATTTAGTTTTTACGCTTCTCACCTTTCAGTTAGACTACATGATGTTTTCATTGGGCACAAAATCCTAAGCACCTGTATCACCACTGCTCCTAGCCTCTTTAGTGATAACCTTTTCAGCTTGCCGCTACCAGAATAGGTGCTGGCCTTCCTACTTTGGACATTATGCATGTTAGACACACCACTTGTTACCCTGGCAGTGTCCTAAGCAAGCAGGACTTTGCCCTCACTTCACTTCATGGTTGTTTTT
Organism: Gnetum montanum; assembly: GCA_015680685.1. NCBI lineage: Eukaryota > Viridiplantae > Streptophyta > Gnetopsida > Gnetales > Gnetaceae > Gnetum > Gnetum montanum. The sequence goes on along the minus strand of MNCI01004895.1, from coordinate 406,673 downwards.
TATGGTTTTCTCTCTGTTGTGTTTCTAGGATAAAAGCCAAGATGTCATTATTTAAAGTTGTGTTTCACCATGAGAGCAAGGCACTACGCTACTCCGACGTACCCACTTTGATTCACTTAGCTACTTGAGAGTGCATGTCCTACTCTCCTTTCAGCCAACCTAATCTCCCTTCCCTATACTTGCAAATTTTCATACCCTCTTCACAAGCTTTCCCAATGCGCATGAAGCCCTTTCACATGCACAACCATCAAGTCCATGACGGATGTAATGCAACTTGTCCCATGGGAAGCCTTTATAGGTAGGTTAAAGCTCCACATGGATGTAACATAGCTCATCCTGGGGAGGAAACACCTATCCTATGGTGATGACAAGGTTGTCTCCAAGTGAATGTGGGTGTGCAAGAAAAAAGCACAAAAGTACAAAGGAGCAAAAATATCTGAAAAAAAAAGAGACAAGTGCCTAAAAAATGGCACAGTAGCTGCTTTACAATCACTTCAACCGTAAACCGACCATCTCTAAGCACTCCGGTGAGAGGTAAAAGGCCAAAAAAGAAAGACACCCATGCATGCTAACTCCCTCATAAGCACTTTGATGAGGGATCACGCTATGGCAACAATTTTTCAAAGTGTTACATTTTACATTTATTTCTTCCCCGAACTTGTGTCCTCAAATCCATCCCTTGCCCCCTTATCCTACATCACCCTCTAGGCATCCTCAAATGTAGCGAAGCATCATCCAAGCGGGCATTGAAGAGAAATGTTAGTGTCTTGTTCTTCATGGCATTTCATATTCTTTGTCAATGTTTATCAAGTAGATCCTCTAGATGTCAACAAAGAGGGGCCATTGAAATACCATAAATTTCAGGACTCTCATGATTCAGCAGAGTCTCAAAATTTGGGCATGGATCTCTGTGAGCATGGTGTCATACTAGACTATGCAGATGACATGGCACCTTGGAAGTCTTAATCCCTACAAAGTTACTTCTGAGTCTACCTACTGCCCTCTACAGCATAGTCAATGCAACACCCAGCCATGAGACCAGTTTTCATAAAAAAGGCATTAGGAGTAGATTGAACAATCTGATAAATTTTCTATCTCCTAGGTTGATAGGCTTGCAACACCCTCTAGCCTGCCTAGCTTGACACTTGACTAGGCTGATGGTCTACCTAGGGACCATGTTAGGAGCTTTCAAAGGTATTTAGGATGGACTAAATAGTTTGGAAAGTTTTCTAACTATGAGACCTACTACACTACGCTATGCTACACAACATAGCAGACCTTGAGAAGACTGAACAGGCACCAAAGATGTAGATTGACAATGACTCAGTCCTTCAGGATATCTACCCCACTTCATCCTTGATGCATGAGCAACACAACGTAGCAAAATGTGGAAAATTTGTCAGAAATCATCCCAATTTGAGTGCTACACTATGCTACACTACACAGTGTAGCACAACATAGCAAGGATGTACTGTGACGATACTCCTACTCAGATTACTATGATGGAGTAAGCATATTTTCCCACATCATAACCATCAAACATGCTTGTTCTGCAGTAATGCCAAGACATGACCAACATCCCATAATAGAATATTTGCAAAATGAGATACGATTCGGGCTAACCTTGGTGCTATGCTTTGCTATGCTACATAGCATAGCAGGGTTAGAAAGCACAAAGGTCCTCTACCAAGTAGATTCTAACAAAGGAATTACACTTGGTCATTCCTTGACCTCTATGACTGCATGTCCCACTTTGCCCGTTGGATCCCAAGAAAAATTTCTCGGCAAAGCATTGAAGATCAAACAAGAATACATGTCACATTGGTTGTTACACTACACAACGTAGTAAGGACACAAAACATGAAAGCATCCCAAGGATGAACTCCACAAGTCCTAGGACCTTTCAACATGGAAGATAGGATTGTCAATTGCAAACGTTACTTGCCTAGCCAGGCCTCAAATAGGTATTTTTGACTTTTGGGAAAAATTTCTCTCAAGATTGGTGGCTACGCTACGTAGTGTAGCATAGCATAGCATGTGAGTATTTATGGTACGCCGACACGTTGGGCAATGTAAGTAGCATAACACTCGTGTAGAAGCATTAGGTCATCTCCGCTTAGCTCCAGAACTTGTTGGAAATGATCGTTCCTATCCCAACATCTCTTCAATAGATAGGATCAGTAAGTTTACTTTGTTTTTCACCCCCTAGTTATCCCCAAAATTTTCCATACGCTTGACCCTACTCACAAGAGTAGGAAAGACGTAGTCCTGGAGCATAGGCTCCACTTTGCATTTATTGTTGGCATTCTTTATAACAAACATGGTAGCTTCCTAGATTTTGGCACACGTAGTTTGAATAGTATGATCATAGCACAGCAGGTTTCACGATCAGCGTTACATTTGAAGTGTAGCATCCTAGCATAACACTACAGTGTATAAGTACATAGCAGCATGGCACATTCACATTTGCACTTTGTGGGACCTAGGACATGTGGCATCCAAACCACATTTCTCTTCTACATCTAGCTCTATAAATACCCCAGCGAACAATGTTCAAAGGGTAGGTTTTTAGGCTCTGTTGTCTTTGAGAATCACCTTGCTTGCGATTGGCTTCAAAAGTTAGCATTCTTGGCATTTGGCTTTCTAGTAATTGGCTTTGGCAAAGAGACTGGCAAGCGGAAGGTTAATAAGTAGCAAACCCCATCAGCAGCACTTCCTGGATCTCCCTTTGCCCAACAAACACCAGCTCATCAGTTCCAATTAGCAAGCCACTAGTAGCAGTCCAAGACTTGTGACCATACTATTTCGTTGTAAGCTATGTGAAATACCCCAAAAAATTCAAAATCATTCTTTCATCACCAGGCCTTGCACTTCATGCAAGCACCACGACAGTTCTTCCGTAGAAGAATGCTTTGAGTTTAGGCCAGCCAGTTCAGCAAATTTTCTACTTTAGGTGTAAACAAGCTCTATGGGCCATCCTGCCTGTCCACCTAAGTAGCTTGCCCAGCTGACAGCCTGTTCAAAAACGGTGTGCGGAGTTGGCAGTAGCATTTTGGATGCACAAAACAATTTGGCAAGTTTTCTAAGTCATGAAGTCTGCTACGCTACGCTACACCTTGCTATGTAGCGTAGCAAGCTTTATAAGAAAATTGCAGAATGAAGTGCCATGCTACACCACGGCACGAGACATAGTGTAGCATGGCAATAGCTTCACCACTAGTTCCCCATGCTCAATTTCAAATTCTTCAACAAAGTTCCTTTCCATCAAGAAGTGGTGGACAATGTCTACTGCTATGCTACACTGAGCTACAAGGCGCAGTGAACTATAGCAATCCTGTGGAAGAGATAGAAGGTAGCTTAAAGGGTAGAATCAGCAAGTTTGCAAGTCTCACGGAAGCAAAGTTCACAAATCAAGAAATGTTTCGTGACTAAGGCCAGTTGCTACGTTTGATACACTACGTAGCGTAGCATAGCATAGCAAACATGCAACACGTATATAGTAGAACACACGACAAGGTGCTATACTATGGAAAGCATGCTATGCTACAAAGCACAACAAGGTATGTGAGTGGTTGTGCGAGATTAATGCACATCACCTAATCAGACTGTTGGTACATGTATCTAGATGCTGACAGAGCAATTACGGCATGGTAGAATTACAGTTATGGCATAGCAGGTTCACATTATGAAAACCTTGCAAGACCAACGTTCATACGTGGCACGTGTGGTGCCAGCAAGTCAACATGGGCCTGAGGCACATGGCATCCAAACTGCCTCTTTTGCATGCCCTTAACCCTATAAATACCCCAACAAGCAACATTCAAAGGTTCAGTTTAGAATTTTTCAACAAACAACATTCAAAAAGTGAGGAATTCTCTCTGATTCCTTGACTTTGCATCTCCTTAGCATTCACTTTGGCCTTCAAGTTCTCTTTCATGCGCATTGTAATATTAAGAATTGTAAGGTTTCTGTTTAACACTACAAACAGTTAGCATTGTAGCTAGCATATTATCCCATTCCCTTTCTACCACCTTGGTAGAATCTTTGCATTGTTAGTGCCCAAGGCCATGCCCAAGTGCGCAACATGTCTTGCTCCACATGTCCTGGTTACTCTCAAGATCTCTGCACTTCATCACGCTGTGCAACTAGCTGTATCCACCTCAACAAAGCAAGCTTGTAGTTTTGGAGCGGTGCATTTTCCTAACTGTATTTTATTTCGTTTCCCGCTCATTGTTGTGTTGTGCACTACTTTTTCTGCTTTAATTTACTTTCAAGCATTACTCCGCATTTTTGTTCCTATTTCAAAACTATATGTTGCAAAAGGCTATATAGATGTTGATTAAGTCCCTGTCTAATTGACCAGACCATTTAGGGTGCCTCGTATCCACACACACCCAGCACAGCCCTCCTGCAGGTATGGGGTTGAAATTGTTGTGCTCGCTAACCCCTCTGTATTTTCCAGCCATCGACATTTTCGGTCGCTACAGTTTTCTGGTGTTAGAAGGAGGGCCTTTTGGTGCCTTTTCCATGTGTCATGGTAGTTTTTTGAGCCTTCTGCACCATGACACGCACAAGCGTAAATGCAACACCATTTGCGATTGTTTGCATTTTGTGTGGTGCAAATCAGTCACCACGATGGTTCCTCGAGAGCCCCACAGAACACAAGGCCTCCGATCACCAACTAACTAGCTCATTTATGGTAGTCTTGCATGCGTTATGTATCCCATCTTGCGTGGTATAGGATGGTCACCTCGATGGTCCCTGCGAGATCCTACGGGACATAAAGCCTCTGGTTGCTAGTTAGCTTGCCCATCCTACAGTAGTCTTGCATGTGTTTTGTACCCATCTCGCATGGTACAGGATAGTTGCTTCAACGGTTCCTCCGGAGCCCTGCAAGACTTAAAGCCTTCTTGGTTGCTAGTTAGCTAAACTTTCCCTATGGTAGTCTTGCATGCTTTCTATACCCCATCCTACATGGTACAGATCAAGTTGGCTAGGCTTAGGGAGCAATAGGACACAATGTCCAACCAAGATGATGCTTTCCAGGATGGGCAGGAGGAACTCGATGCCCAATCGGACGAGGGAGGTCATATCGGCCCCACTCCTATCCCTCCTATCTAATCCTTCTAGGCCAATCCATCCTCTCTTACCACTCCCTTTGTAATTATTCCTATGCTTCCACAACCCGTGATTGCGGCCACTATGGGAAGCCATGCTAATCCTGTAGTGCTTCCATGCCCGCTCTTGCTTGTTTTGCCTATTCCGTTTGCAGCTACTGTCCCTTTGTAGGCTGTTTAGCAACCCATTCTTGTGGCACATAACATGCTAGTTATGGCTACCCTACCACATGTTCATGCCATACCGACTTTGCAAACATACGCAAATTCTACCTCTATTGCTACATTTGTGTCAGTTCCACCAACTGTGGTGGGCCTTGGCCCATCCACATGGGGGGCTCCATTTGCTTCTCTACCTACCCCACAACCATCGCAAATGTCTCATTTTGTGTGCTCTCAAATACACCAGGCCTTGAAGTTGATACAACCTAACATGAGGTTATGGTCTACGCTACTAGCGACATAAGTAGTCTACCTGGCAGCCCAACCTACGGTCGCCACCTTAACAACACCACCTGCCAGGTGGTGGACAACATAGGCAGCACCACATGTGGGGGTCATCCAAACAATACTGCTAATAAGTCAGGCCACTGCCCCTACCGTACCACAAGCGAGGGCTGCCCCCGCAGCCCCCCAGCCATCCACAATGTCGCTGGGTCTGGACCAAGCATTTCAGCTCATCTAGACCCTCACTAATGAAATAAAATGCCTCAAATCTATTGGGTCCAACATGGTACAAGTCATGGACTTTTAGCAGGATGACCTCATCAGCCCTGCAATCCTTGCTTTGACGTTACCCCCAAGGATGTCTCTCCTGCACTTCACGAAGTATGATGGGGAGGGAGATTCCAATGCGCATCTTGTTACCTTCAGGTCTAAGTCTTTGCTATTACAACAATGGTCATACACAATCATTCGTATCTTCACCATGTCCCTAGCTGGGAAAGCCCTAGATTGGTATCATGCATTTCCACGCTCATCCATATCAACTTTGGAAGAGCTGATGACCCAGTTCGTGACACGCTTCAAGTACAACTTGAAGCCAGAAACTATGTTGGATCAGCTAATGAGTGTGAAGCAAGATGCTCTAGAGCCGATCCAAAAGTTCATTCAATATTGGAGCATGACCCTTAACAAAATCCTCAAGCCCATAGTGGAGGCCCACTTGCTGGCCATCTTTAAGAGTGCAGTGAACGACTTTATCAAGTGCAAACTGTACTACCTTGCTCCTCGCTCTCTTAGTCAAGCCTTTGCCTAGACTAAGAGCATACAAGACATGGCTGAGGCAAGCAAAGAACTGGCCTACATTGCCTACAAGAGCACCTTTGCAAAGAAGGAAAAGGATAAGGGTAAATCCCCAACAACCACGGTGGCCGCTGTCGTGACTGAGGCCAAGCCCAAACCTAGTAGCAGTAGTAGCAAGAACAGCAAGAAATCGGCCACATAGGTGGCAAACCCTGTGCCCAAATAGAGCCATGCACTGCAACCTATTGCACCTACACCCGAGACATCTACACAACCCAAATCCAACTTTGAGTGCAAAGACCGCTCAAAGTACACCCCACTGCCTCTAAAGCCTTCAGAGCTTCTGAAGCAACTACTGGCAGCGGGATACATCCAACATAAGAAGATGTCAAAAGTAGAAAACGCAAGACATCGATGCTACTACGAGCTCCTTAGGAATCCCTCTTTGGCCCTGTCCAATAAGCCTCCAGTTCCTAGGGGTTTTAGGATAGACAAGTTTTGTGACTACCACCAACAATGTGGTCACAACACGGATTATTGTCTATCATTGCAAGATGACATCCAAAGATTAATAGACTAGGGAAAACTGGTGCTAGAAGAAAGCAACCCAGTGAGCCTTGAAAACCAATCTATGTATGTCTACACTGATCCCTTGAACGCCAACAATTCTGGTTACTTCATCAACGCTATTGGCATTGATAGTGATCCCTAGCCACCCCGGTAGCCGTTCGTGATCCGTGCACCTTAGTGGAGTGCGCTAGCACCACCAACGGCTGGTCCAAGCTCACAGCAGCTGTTTGTCCTGAAAGTCCCACCATGGGCATCCACCTTTGCACCAACTATTGGTGGAGTCATGTGACCCCAATAGTTAACACCTTTAGCTCCATTCGTCATTAGGGGGCCGACGCCTTCGATGGCCACAGCTGAATAACCCCCTCGCCTGGCAAGGTGAGAAGCCCACTTAGTGGGTGAGACGTTGAAGGGGGATACTGTCAAGGGTACCCCCAAGCCCAAATTTTTGCCTCTTGCATCTATACCTTTGCCCCCAAAGATGAAGGTCAACATGACTACGCAGCCTGCATCACCCTGCCGATAAGGATTTGAACCTAGATCCAAAGTCACCTCTCCTCGGGAGATTTGTCTCCTGGGACGAATCAAAGAGGAGGAAGGTGTCAAATAAAGCGGCGATCAAAACTTGTTGGATGCCCTCACCCAAGTCAAGTAAGCTCTAAAGCAGAAAAATGCTACATTGAGCTTGTACGACCTAATCATGACATCTCTACCTCACCACAAGGCTCTAATCTGCATGTTAACGATGATTCCGATCGATGAGAACATGCTAGCGGAAGAGGAAGTGATCCATTCTGTCATGCTTTCCTCTGTACCCACAAAGTCTATGACACCTCCATTGACTTTCAGTGATAACGCCATTAGGGAAGATCCCAGAGGGGGTCAGGTGACTATGGTGCCTCTCTTCATCACAATTCAGGTCGGCCAACACCGGATTTGAAGGGTACACATTGATGATGGGGCCTCTACAAACGTCATTCCCTTCCCTATTGTGGATAAGTTGGGATTGGTCGACCAGATCAAACCCACAACAACATCATGTTTGAGGTCCTTCAACGGGGCATGCATCCTAGTAAAAGGCACAGTTCACATAGACTTCGTTGTAGGGGACTAGTTCCCCACAGATGCAACATTCATTGTAGTCGAGGAAATGCCTAGGTTTAACCTAATTTTGAGAAGATCATGGTTGACACAACTTAGGGTTTTCTCCTTGCCTATACACCTGGAAATTTTCTTACCATACATGGGAGGTGGTGATCCATGGTGATGAAGTAGTGATGCAAGCAATCATTAATGTAGACACAAAGTAGGGCTCAAAGGTTACAACCTCCAAAAGTGAGGCACTTGCTGACACATGCATTAACCATCCAATAGAAGGATTGGCTTAGCAAGCTGACTCCCAAATCGAAAACACATGAGTTGAGTTGCCCTTCCAAGCAGAGGACAATGATGTGAATGAGGGCCCTGGCAAAATACCTCGGCCTCACGTTCTGATCAACCCATGTTAGATCAAGAGGCAGTTACGCATAACGTAGCAACCCTACTACTTCCTACATAGTTTCCATCGCTTGTACATTGTTGCTTTCTATTGTGTTAACATGCCATCCTTTAGGCATGCTACACTATGGCCCAAGATGGCCTAAAACTAGCATTGTTGCTTTTCACTTTATTAACATGCCATCCTTTTGGCATGCTATGCTATGGCACGAAATTGCTTAAAACTAGCATAATTGCTTTTCACTTTGCTAACATGCCATCCTTCTAGCATGCTACACTATGGGCCAAAATGACCTAAAACTAGCATTGTTGCTTTTTTCTTCATTTACGTACTATCTCTTTCGGCAATGACCTGAAATGGCCTAAAATTAACATTGTTGCTTTTCGTTTTGCTAAAACATAATCCTTCTGGCATGTTATGCAATGGCCCACAATGGCCTAAAACTAGCATTAGCCCGAAATGGCCTAAAAATAGCATATGAAAGCATGAAAACTTTACATGATATGCAAGCTAATGCAAAAAGCCAGTTTCTTTTCTGAAGTATTTCATTTTATTCAAAACTTGTGCTTGTTGGCAATGTTTGCAAAAATTTCAAAATTTCAATGTTTGCAAAATTTCAAAAAAAAAATCCCATGCTATCATGGGTTGTCTCTACTTGCATTGTCCTCACTATTCACCTCCACTTCATCTACTTGTGCATCATCTTCCCCTATTTTTCCTTCTGCCGATGCTAGTTCTTCATTCCCTTCCCCTACGGGCCTTGCATCCTCATATGGAGCCTGCATCGTGGGAATGAAGTAATCAGTCAAGGCAACAAACATGAACTATAACTTAGCACGAGCATTTACATAGTAAAGTCACTAACTTGAGAGGTGCCTACACTGGTCTCAAAGGGTATCCGATCTAGGTCAAGCCCAAGGAGACGTCAGATCTCCTATGTTGTGATGTCCATCCAACGCCTATCACTAGGTTTAGCATTTGCAGCCACGACTCTCTCCCTTTCCACAGTCGTCCATATTAGAGGTCTTGGGGAAAGGGAGGAGATTTTGGTCTCTCCTATAGGAAGGTCCACTTTTAAGTCAAGAGATTCTGTAACCTTTACCTGCTCCTTGAACTTAGCATAGGACTTAGAAGCGTTGATGGAATTCATGAATGCTTCATACGTGAATTCCTCCACAGTAGCGTCTCTATACAATTTTCAATGGGTATCATTATCTAGCTTGTACACGTGTTTGTGATTTCTTTGGGTTCGCCCCCATTTGAAAACCTTGGCACTGATGTCTTTCATGTCTTCATACTTCTGGGTTAGCAACTCCATCTACATTTGTTATTTAACTATCTCATGAGTGGATTCAACATTCTAACGAACAACAGTCCAAAATCTGGCATAATCTTCTACAGCCTTGTGCTAGTCCTCAGCATCAAGGTTACAGTTTATGAGGAACTCGTTCTTCGACATAAGATCCTCCACATCAACGACCAATTCGGCCTCTCTTTGCTTAGCCTTTTGGACCCATTTCCACAGGTCCTCGTTGATGCGCTTGTACTCCCATAGAGAGCGTGCTGAGTGCAAGACGCACTTATGATCCTCATCAAACATGCGACTAGGCACTTAGGTCACGTCAGGTGAGAGTGTAGGCATGGCACCAACTTTCATTGTTCGTGCTAGGTCCCATTTGAGCCGAGAGGCTACGTCCACACGAAGAGCGTAGCAATCGCGTTAGCATAGCAAAACCAATGAACTCAAAATTTTTTAGCATAACAACATAGGAGCATTTAATACTACTACTTACCCGCATCAGGGTCCACCTACTGAAGGCATTTGATCATGTCATCGACAAGACCCTGCACGAACGTAAACTTATTAGGGATCTCGGCCCATGACTCTACACGAATCATAGGAGGTCTCACAGCATCAGCAATAGCACCTGTTGCATAACTAAGCATATTAGAAATGGGCAAAATGGACTACAATGAAGTAGATGTATCATCAAACTCACCAACATCATACTGTGGTCTCTCTTCTTGTTGATGTAAGATGATGGCAGTAGCCTTAGTGGAGGGCCCTCCCAAGTCCATACAAGCCCCTTCCTCATGCGCTGGTGCCTTTCCCTTCAGGAGACCAACTTCTTGTTTATTCAAGGGAGGCACCTCTTCATTAATAGGAGGATCCCTAATGACAAGATCCCCTATCTTGGAAGCAAGAGCTCCCTTATTTTTGACCAGGGCCCTCTTCTTAGAAATTAAAGCCTCTGCATCATCATTCGTCGCCCTTGTCTTAAGGGCCAATACTTCTTCATCACCTTCTTCTTCTTCTTCTTCTTCTTCCTCTACTAGCAAAAAGGACATGTTTGCATCGATCAAGAACAAATTAAGCTCAAAGCAAGTGCTACACTATGCTACACTGTCTAGCGCAGCATAGCATAGCAAACAGTAGCAAAGTAAGCATTATACGAAAACATTTACCAATGGGGAATTACATCCTTTGCAGCTTAAGCTACAGTCTTTGTCCCTCCTCTTCCTCCAGGCGAAGGGTTTCCTTGGCTAGGGGAGGTCTTTCCCTCCATAACTCCTTGGGAATAGTCTCAGCAATGAGACATTCCCCCCACATCATGCTACCAGCTATAGCAAGGGGCGTCTCTCCCACGCTGTCCTGGCCACGAACGCTGCAAGCCACTAGACCTTTGATCGTTATAGAAAATGACTCCCCAACCACTTTTGGGAGATCTTGGGCTCACGTGATCTAGAGGATCTTTCGAATCCATGGCTTGGAGATCTGGTTACGATCTTGCACAACCCAAGCTCCATCCTCTCGAACCACCAGAAACTCCGCAAAGCACTTTAGACAACCTATGTAGAAGGCATAGTGTATGTTGGAGCGAGAATCCATTTTTTCACAAAGTTCCAAAATCTCAGCCTGCAAGCCTTTACATAGGAAGGTAGCCCAGTTATAATGGGCCCCCTCTTTCATAACCTCCCACATTATCCAAGCCTGCTTGAGCCCCAAGAATTTTCCTTGGGTGAGCAGTTGGGGGAATGCGTAGGCACGGAAGACCGGGTAAATCTCCATGGTGGGTCCACTCTTAAGCTTATCCATGGGGAATCCTTTTTGCTCCTTAACGAGCCACAACCACTCCTCGATATCCTTCTTCATAAGGGTCAACTCCTGCTTGCGCCTCAACCCTATGGGAACATTGTTGGCAGGAACACTGAACAAGTCCATAAATAGCTAGTCATTGATTTCAATGACCACCCGCACGTCCCATACGCACATGCAAAAATGGCTTGCCCTCTTAGAAAAGGAGTTGACTAGGGAAAGCATCTCAATGACTAGAACACTCAGATTCAGGGCCATGAATAGATCCATAAGCCTTGCCTTTTGAATGTTCTTGACCAAGGAATCCAAGGTCCTCTGGTCTAACTAGCACTGGCTTGCTACTACTTCACTGTATTTGAAGTAGCTGCTTGCCCCTTGTGTCTCGGTAGTTACGACCGTCACCTCCTGGGGCTTCTTCACCCCTACAACAATTTATACAAAACATGCTTAGCATAACGACACAAAAAATACATGGATTGCAAAAACACTTGAGCACACAACACTTGCTGTTTGACCCACTAGGTCTATATGGTAACGGGAACAATGGGAGTTCAACCATCATAGCTTCTTCAACGGTGACTGACTTAAAGGGTTCTTCCCACTCCTTATCCAACAAGCCCTTCTCCCTACATAGATTATAGGGAACATAAAACATGCTTGGGTAGGTATGGTATTCTCCCCTACACTGATCGATCACACCGGCCCTCAAGTTCTTGGCAGAAGAGAACTCTTGTAGGGCTAGCTGCGCCGTAGCCAGCAGACCTAGTCAGTCGTGAACCTCGTCATCATTAACAAAAAACCTAGTGAAAAACACATACTCTTAGCATTCATCCAATATGGCCAGCGTTGCATAACACAACGGAGCAAGGTTGCAAAATGGACCCGCTAGCACAGTAGATAGTCCCTTGTGGGTTCTGAAAGCACGTCGCCATGTAACGTGCAAGGAATAGTGTGTTGTACTAGTGGTAGTAGTTGTATTCAGGCATGTTCCAAATCTACGCTAAACATCTTAACCCTGTTGGGTGTTGGCTGGATCCCTCTCCCTACCTACCCATGATTGCCCCATCGGTAAAAAATCTCAAAACACCGTGACTTGCCCCAAGCAACATGGCTTCTATTATGCTAGATGCCTCCACCTCCTCTAGGGAGGACCAAACGATCACACTAAAGTGGTCGAGAAGGAATTGCAAGAAGTCCCATGCCCCTATCCTAAACCAAACCCCTTGCTCTCCTATACGTATCTTGGGAGAAGGGGCATTTGCCGTAGGTCTACTTACATGGCACAGGATCCCTCTAATGTCCAAAATGATTAGCCTAGACCTTGGCCCAGCCTTGCATGATGCAATCAACAAATGTTAGCATCATACTTAAAGGTAATACATGCACAACGTAGCAACATCTAGCAATCCATGTACATAGTGTAGCATAACCCTATGACCGTACATAGCGTAGCAAGGGCTTGAAATCCTAACGTAGCAAGAACATGCAAATGAGCCTAGTGTAGTAACAAAACAATTGATAACACACTCTAACAAAACATGTGTTGTGTTTCCACATCATACATGGCCTAGCCCTCTCAGGGGTTTTATGTTACGGCATGCTAGGGTCAAACAACTTAAATGGTCCTAGCCCCCGTAGTTATGACAACCACGGCAATGGTAGTTTCAACGGCCTTACATGCAACCACGACATAACATTTATGCATCTTCCATGATCAAAACGGTGGTAGCGGTGATGTAGGGATTAAAATGACATGACCAAAAAAGAAAAAACATAGGTAGCCAAGGATAGACGCAAAGAAAATAGGATACAAAACAAGAGTGGAGAACAGCAAAAAGTGCAAGAAAAAAAGGCAAAGAAACGTAGTAACTTACTAGGTCAATGGTGTGCTATACCACACCGCAACGTGTGCTTGTGATGCATGCCCTAGGGTCTTCTTCACCTTCTCAACCCTTGCAAGCACCAAATGAGTCTTAGGAGCGATCGTCTGACTTGCAGATTTACAGCTTTCACTGCAAAAAAGAAACTCGCCTTACTAGTCGGTTAACACAATTGCTCCGTGCTCCAAAATCACCTTGTACTCCAATGTGGGCTCTACGCTCTTACAGTAAAAATGGGGAAATCACCAAGGTTTGACCCCTCTTTATAGCCGTAATGACAAGGTGGGGAAACTTGCCTCTCTCTCTCTCTCTCTGATTAATGCGGAGCATGCGGTATAGCGTAGCATGCTCGCCATGACATCATAACACTATTAGCATTAAAGGCTTGACATGCCTTAGGCCAGATACTTGCCTTCCCAAGAACAAAATGTGTATATATATATATATATATATATAATTTTGTTTTTTGTTAAGGATCCGAATAGACCTTAAAATAGTAATCCTCGCAATTGCAATATGCACTAGTCTGAAAAGACCTTAAACTAGCAATCTTAGCATGGTTGCACCTCCAACGGTCCGAAAAGACCCTAAACTAGTAGTTTTGACCTATTACATTTGCAATCTACAATGACGTTGAACTAACAACACCACATGCTTACATCAGTGGTTTTCACATCTTCTTCCACATGAGCAATGTCACAATTTCTAGTGGTTTCATGTTTGTAGTTCGTGTTTTCATATTAATGGTTTGGCACTTCTCATACTCGAAGTTTCCCGTTTTGCATACTATTATTTTGCATGTTAAGATTTCGCATGTTGCAATTTGGCAGTCCGAAATGAAACTAAAATAGCAGTTTGGCATTTGCATATCAACAGTCACACAACTTCGCACTTTACATTGGCAGTGTTACACCTTTAGTAGTTCTACGCTCTTGTGCCTTAGCAGTCCGCCATGACCCTAAACTGGCAAACTTACAATCTTTATATCATCACACTTCTCAAGTTTCATATCGTCATTGCTTTGCAAATTTTCATTACACACAATCTCTGCCAACAGATGCCACTTAACCAAGCTTTCATTCTATGTTGGCAAGTTGAGCAAGAGATGGAAACCCATCGTAACCTTTCCACACCTTTAACGTTAGTAGGGCCACAGGGAAAGCTCACGAGGTAGTTGAACCCTGATATGATCGACTAGTAGTTGACCAGAACTAGCATCGTAGTAGCCTTAGAAGCATCCCTAGACTGGCCCAAGCATCTGGTCCAAGCCCTAGACTTAGAGGTTGGAGATGTAACCGAGGACCCTCTCGTCGAGACGCCTATGACCACGTTAAAGAGGGAAGTGAATACGTTAAAACTCAGCTCCCTCCTAGACATGCAAACACATGAAAATGTAGCCAAGATCCTGCAAGACAACATCGATGTCTTTGTATTGTCAAACAGTGACATGCTAGGTCTGGATCCATGGATGATTTAGCACAACATCGTCCTAGACCCACACATGAAGGAAGTCAAGTAGAAGGCTCACAAAGTTAAGCCAGAAATCGCACTAGCTGTGAGGGATGAAATCACAAATCTATACCAAGTAGGTTTCATCTACGCGGTTGACTATTTGGGGTGGGTGTCCAACATCATTGTGGTTTTGAAGAAAATGGGAGAAATACAGATCTGTATATACTTCTGGGACTTGAACAAGGAAATGATCAAAGATAACTTCCAACTCCCAAGCATTGATTAGCTCATCAACACCACAGCTGGCCATGCTCTACTATCCTTCATGGATGGTTTCTCTAGATACAATCAAATCCACATTAACCCAGAGCACCAACTGTCAACAACCTTCATGACCCCATGGGGAACCTTCTACTACACCATGATGCCCTTCAGGCTCAAAAATGATGGAGCAACGTACCAGCAAGCCATAACTTATATTTTCAGTGACTACATCCTAGAAACATTAAACGACTACATGGATGATATAGCAGTCAAGTCTAAGGAGGTGGCTGACCACCCGCACAATCTAGAGGTAGTCCTCAAATGCTACCAAATGCACGACTTATGCCTCAATCCTAAGAAGTGCATCTTTAGGGTGAAACCTAGATGCATGTTAGGGTTCATAGTATCAAAGGCCAGAATACGAGTGGACCCTGACAAAGTCAAGGCCATCGTCAACCTAACACCTCCCACAAACCTTAAGGAGTTACGTGGTTTGCAAGGTAGAGTGTAGTTCATTCGAAGGTTTATAGCAAGGTTGATCGACAAGTTACACCCCATGCAACATCTTGTGAAGAAGGGGATTAACTTCGAATGGACAACCCAGTGTCAACAAGCCTTCGACGACCTAAAGAAGGAACTCTCATACCTCCCAACTATGCATCTGCCACAAAGGGATAAACCCTTCTTTATCTACCTTTCCACCTCCGATACATCTGTCATGACACTGCTATGTCAGAAGTGAGATGATGGTTCTAAGATACCAGTGTACTACCTGAGTCATGCACTAGTAGCGCATGAGGCAAAATACAACAAAGTGGAGAGGAATTGCCAGGCCCTAGTGTTTTCACTTAAAAAGTGGTAGCATTACTTATTCCGCAGTACAACCAACATCATTTGCAAAAGTAATATACTTCAAGCTATCATTAACAACTTATACGAAAGTAGCAGGATAGCCCAATGGAAGGCAATAACTACCGAGTTTGATCTATGCTATGTAAGTCAATCGTCGACAAAGGGTCAAGCCATAGCGACCCAACTCATGGCTTCGCCAGTCGACGACCAAGCAACCACAAACCTTGAATTCCCAGAAGAATACATTAGCAATGTCAACACCATCCCATCACATTTTGACGCCACCTTATATTTCAACGACACCTCAACCGCACCAGGAGGTAGCGTCGCTACCATAATCACAGTTCCTTCTGGGGAAATACACCCATCTACTTATTGATTTACGTTCCCTTGCACCAAGAACATGGTAGAATACGAGGGGCTGCTCAGAGGCCTCTTAACTACCTTAGTGCTACACATAGAACACCTAGTAGTCTAGGGAGATTCACAACTAGTCGTAAATCAAATCACTAAGATCTACCCCTGCAAAGCTACACACCTGCAACCCTACTACAACCTAGAAAAAATCTTTCTTAAGAAATTTGCAACCATAGATATGCAACATGTGCCATGTGACAAGAACACCATGGTAGATGCCTTAGCTACCCTCATGTTAAACATTCCATCACATTCCCTGGAAAACCTACCAACCTCGATCATAGAATGCGGAGAGCCTATTACTCAGGTGGAACATGTGGCATCTGTCAATGCTGCGGATACCCAAGAATGGTATGCCAACGTAAAAACTTATCTATAGCACGATGAACCCCCTAGAGGATTGACATCTACCCAGAGGGATGCAATTCGTAAGCATGCTTAGCAATACGTATGTATGCGGAACAACACCCTATGTAGATGTTCCTACGACGGGATATTGCTAGTATGTGTGGGTGGTGAGTAAGCGTAGAAGGTAGTTAATGAAGTACATGAGGGGTTATGCAATGGACACATAGCACCTAGGGCTATGACTGCCAAAATTAGATGCCTAGGGTACTACTGGCCCCACATGGAATGTGATTTCAAATCTCATACATGTTTTGCCTACAAACCTACACCCAACGCAAATCACGTGGCCCTTCCAACGATGGGGATTAGACCTCATAGAGCTTATCACACCTAAGTCCTCCATAGGGCATAGCTTCATTATCACTGCCACTGAGTATTTTACCAAGTGGGTGAAAGCTATTCCCCTAAGAAAGACTATGTCTCAGCAAATTTTCCATTTCACCCTCGACAACATCGTAACAAGGTTTGAGCTTCCAGTGACTATTGTGATAAAAAATGAACCACAGTTCAGCAGTATGGAAACCTAAACCTTCTATAGTAATCTAGGCATTAAATAATCATTTTCTTCCCTTACTATCCGTAGGTGAACAGGTAGGTGGAGGCTACAAATAAGTCAATCATCAACTTGTTGAAGTGGATGCTTAACAACAGCAAGAGGCGGTGGCACGAGAAAATCCTCTACGTCCTGTGGGCCTACAGAATAATGTGCAGAACTACAATAAGTAAGACCCCTTATAGTCTCGTTTATGGATCTGAAGTTGTGTTGCCTCTTGAGTTGTAGGTACCCTCACTCTAGATGATCCTCGCGGATGTCATGAGCAAAGCCCAGAATAATGAGTCATGAATAATCAACCTCGACTCAGTGGAAGAGGAATGTGCATAGATGTTAAAATGCATTGAGCACTTCCAAAGAAAGCAATAGAAGAAGCACCATGCAAACCCGCATTGATGAACAATGCAATAGGGAGACCTCATCCTCAAGGTCATTCGTGAGCATGTGAGAAAATTCTCAACTAATTAGGAATGTCC
The DNA here is from genome assembly GCA_015680685.1 of Gnetum montanum. Lineage (NCBI taxonomy): Eukaryota > Viridiplantae > Streptophyta > Gnetopsida > Gnetales > Gnetaceae > Gnetum > Gnetum montanum. Next base: position 388,844 of record MNCI01004895.1, on the reverse strand, counting down.
TTACATGGTCACTAAAGCCTTCGGGAATGGAGCCTTCAAGTTGGTGAACATGGACGACAATGAGTTCACCAACTCAATGAATCACTTGTATCTCAAGCCATACTACACCTGAAGCATAAAAGCAATGTCAACATCCGTCTGCTACGATGATAAACTGGCAACAACACCAAGCAATGTCTGCAATGATGATAAGCTAGTGACATCGAACATCGTCCACTATGATGTAAAACTAGCACTGCTAGTCCACTATGACTATAAACTGGCATTGCATGTCCGCTACGATGATAAATTGGCATGTACGGTCTACTTGGATCAAAAACCAGCACAGCGGTTCGTTGGGACCCTAAACCAGCACATGGTCTACCAGGACCTTAAATTGGGTTCGCATCGCATCCCCAGCATGCACTAGCACTAGATACGCATCGAACAAGTGGGCGCGATGCTAACGTATGGGTGGGACGTTGTAGCTCTGGAACGTAGTTCACAATGCACTAAGGACATGGTTCATAACATATGTGGCGCTGCCACCCTTGGCATCATGCTGACCCTCCGAAGATGTCGTATGGCATCACACTGGCCCTCCAAACCTACCATTGCCATGGCCCATCACCCTGACGGTGGTTCTTGGGCTAGTTCCCACATCTGGAATTTTAGCAGTATTGTGGCCCAGCCATGATATTGTTACTCCAGCTCCCTACCAATGCCTAGGCTTGGATGACGTTAGCTATGTAGCAGCTGATCCCATGGTTGAACCAAAAATGAAAACCCCTATCAGGGATTCCAGAGCATCGACACCTGTAGCAACTCCTTGCACCTCGAAGACCAGCTCCCCCATGCCAGTGCTGCCAATGCCACTACTGGCCTTCCTACTTTGGACATCCTACACCCACGAAAATGTCCAAAAACTTTAACAACACCAGTAGCGAACAAGACCTTTGCCCCTATGGGCATGGCTTGCCAGATCAGCAAATGCTACAGCATCACAAAGCGAGTGCATCGACTAGCTTAGTTACTTCATAGTACAAATTCCATGATGTGCGTAACACAACTCGTCGTATGGAAAGCCATCGTAGGCAGGTGAAAACCCTTCATGGATGTAACGCAACTCATCCTGCAAAGGAAACACCTGTCCTACAACATGTTGAAGAATAGCACCAGCCAAAGATGAAAATGTGGATGAGTCCCTGAGAGCACTCCAACGAGGGACTCTGCTAAACATCATCTTTGCTCTCTTCCTTAACCTCTACAAAACCAATGTAATACTCTCAAGTGTAGCCAAGCGATGTCCCAACACTCACTAAATGACAACATTGGCATTTCGCCTGCTGTGGTGTTTTTTATTCTTTGTCAACATCCATCAAGCCAATCCTCCAGACGTCGACAAAGAGGGGCCAATGAAACACCCCAAAAAATTTGAAATCATTCTTGCTTCATCAGGCCTTGCACTTCGCGCAAGCACTGCGACAGTTATTTGGGAGGAGAACTCTTTGAGTTCAGGTCAGCCAGTTCGGAAAATTTTCTACTTTAGGTGTAAACAGGCTCTACAGGCCATCCTTCCTTTCCACCTAAGTAGCCTGCCCAGTTGACAGCCTACTCAAAAATGGTGCGTGGAGTTGGCAACAACATTCTGGATGCACAAAATAGTTCGACAAGTTTTGTAAGTCATGAAGTCTGCTACGCCTCGCTTCGTAGCGTAGCAAGCTTCATAAGACAATTGCAGAATGAAGTGCCACACTATGCCACGCCACGAGATGTAGCGTAGCATGGCAATAGTTTCACCACCGGTTCCCCATGCTTAATTTCAAACCCTTCAACAATGTCCCTTTGTGTTAGGAAGTGGTGAACCATGTCTGCTACTATGCTACACTAAGCTACAAGGCATAGCAAAGTGTATCAATCCTGTAGAAGAGATGGAAGGTAGCTCAATGGGCAGAATCAGCAAGTTTGAAAGTCTTGCAGAAGCAAAGTTCACAAATCAACAATGTTTTCACGACTAAGGCCAGTTTCTACGCTACGTAGCGTAGCATAGTGTAGCAAACATACAACATGTATATAGCAGAATGCGTGACAAGGTGATATGCTATGGCAAGCATGCTATGCTACAAAGCACAAAAAGGTATGCGGGTGGTTGTGCAACATCAATGCACTTCACCTAATCGGATCATTGGCACACGTCTCCAGATGCTGATGGCGCAATTACGACGTGGAAGGATTATAGTTATGGCATAGCAGGTTCGCATTATGATGGTCTTGCAGGACCAATGGTCATATGCAGCATGTGTGGCACTTGAAAGTCAACGTGGGCCCAAGGCACATGACATTCAAATCACCTCTTTCGTGTGCCCTTGATGCTATAAATACCTCGACAAGTAGCATTCAAAGGTTCAGTTTAGAATTTTTCAATAAATAGCATTCAAAAAGTGAGGAATTCTCCCCAATTCCTTGACTTTGCATCTCCTTGGCATTCACTCTGGCCTTCAAGTTCTCTTTCATGCTCATTGTAACATCAAGCATTGTAAGCTTTCTGTTTGACACTACAAACAGTTAGCATTTTAGCTAGCATATTGTCCCATTCCCTTTCTACCACCTTGGTAGAATCCCTACATTGTCAGCACCTAAGGCCGCACCCAAGAGCCCAACCTATCTTGCTCCACATGTCCTGGTTACTCTCAGGATCTCTGCACTTCATCACGCTGTGCAATCGGCTATATCCACCTTGATAGAGCAAGCTTGTAGCTTCGGACCGGTGCATTTTCCTAACTATATTTTATTTTGTTTCCTACTCATTATTGCGTTGTGCACTACTTTTTTTTGCTTTAATTTACTTTCAAGAATTCCTCCACATTTCTGTTTCTATTTCAAAAATATATGTTGCAAAAGGCTATATAGATGCAGATTAAGTCCCTATCTGATCGACTAGACCATTCGGGGCACCCCGTATCTGCACACATCTAGCACGGCCTTCCCGCGGGTACGAGGTCGAAATTGTAGCACCCGTCAACCCCTTGGTGTTTTCTAGCCACCGACATTTTTGGTTGCTATACTATGCCTATTCACACTACATGTTATTTGTACCCCTTCAACCAAACAAAGATAAAATCCCCTGATCTTGGGGTGATGCACTTTCTCACTTAAGTTTGTTTTATTTCGCTTTGCTATTACCATATTTTGCATTATTATTTATCAGTTTACGTTCATCAATTAAGTTACACATAACATCTTTAAAATAATTGTTTATGAAATGTTATTGTACACTGGTTAAGTCCCTGTCTGATCGTCTAGATTGTTTAGGGAACCCTGCTTCCATTTACTCCAGCAAGGCCCTCGCATGGATCTGGGGTTAGGTTGTATGCCCGGTAACCTCTCGGTGTTCTAGCCACCGATGTTTTCGATCGCTACATAGACCAAATGTGGGATTCCCAAGATAATAGATTTCAAACTATTCTTAGAATAGTAGAGGAGTCTAGAGAGCAAGGTAGTGAGAAAAGAAAAAAGAAAGAGCTTGAACATGCACGTAGCAAGGGTAAGGGTAAAGCTGTCATCATTGAAGAGGTTGTGTATTCAAAAATAGACAATGATAGTGGATGTGAGATATGTCAATATGATCATCCTAAGGGATGTTGCCCAAGAATCTCACATCTATAGGAGTCTGGGATGTATGAACTCAACACATGATTAAACAAAAGACAAACACCCTAAAGGTTACCTTATCCTCAAGGTAACCCAAGGTAGTTTCACTAACCCTTAACATATTATCCTAGTGGAACTCCACCACAACCGATTGAGGAATATCAATAGTGGTAGCACTCACAATCATGGGGAATGCCACCACCAAGGCAATAGTATCCTTACCGGCAACTTGACCCATATGGATATTACGTGCAGTAGCTAATCTCCCCACGTGACTCTACTAGTCATGTCACTCCTCAACCTTACTACCAAGCTCATAAGTATTATGGGACTTCCTCTTATAAAGGTGATATTTTGCAAGCATATCATGCTTCTCATTCGGTCACATCTCTTCCACCAATAGCTCCACTACCACCTACTCCCATGATGCAAGGTGAAATCCCTACCTAGCCACAACAACATAATGCCATGAGGGCTATTAACTCTCAACCTACTATTGGTTCCAACAACCACATGAAGAAAAAACCTTTCTTTAGAACCAATAGTTCAATCAAGCCCTTGCAATCACAAGCATTTGATTCCTTAGATGCCTCATTATTAATCAAAAATTTGGAGCCCCCTTCAACCCAATCATCGCACTCAATGCATACGGTCATGCTAACACATGTTGTTACTGATTGGATCAAAGTTAGCCACCTTCTGAGGAAATTATCTAATCCTAGGAGTCCTTTGATATACTTACAAATCATTGGAAATGCCCCATACAAGGCTCTTTTGGATTCAGGTTCTGGTGTCAACTTGATTTCTCAAGAAATGTACAAGGCCTTGAACCCACCTCAAGAAATGTACAAGGCCTAGAAAATCCATCTAGAGTTGGTCAGCTAGTCCATTACTATCCCATTGGGATTGGTGGAAGACATTGTTACCACTATTTGTGGGTGGTCATACCTAGCTGACTTCCTAGTGATTTAGGTAAACAATGGTAAGGGGGACTTCCCAATCATAATGGGAAGAGCATGGCTAAGCACCATTAATGCATGCCTAGGAATCTACAATATTTCCCTAGAAATATCAAAGGAAAATACATTAAGAAAGATCAAGAAGAAGAAAGTTCCGTGCATTGCATACAGTGACACAGGGTGTAATTGCATGTAGAGCTCATGGTTTGTGCAAAGTTTAGCATTACCTACATGTAATCAGTGTGCAAAAGTGATTAACATAGAAAGATGCCTATATGTAGTAGCCACACAACAGGAAGACACCCAATGGTTGATAGCTGATCAAGAAAGCAGTTCACTCATATGCATGAAACCAACTAAGGGTTTGAGTTACGCTTATATTGATAGCATAGATGTATTAGAGTAAGTCGACCACCAACTTCCAAACCTTAACCTCAAAAATATCAACTAGGGGAAGTTGGAAATCCGTGAGAAATTTAAGCAAGAGCCCCTTGAGCTAAAACCATTGCCCACCAATATTGAATACACATTTCTTAAAAATGGAAAATCGGTAATTATCAACGCTAAGCTTGCTCCTCAATAGAAAGAAGAACTACTGAATGTAATAAATAAATGGTTAGAAGCCTTCGCTTGGTCATATCCCAAATTAACTAGAATAGATCCTATGATATGCCAACATAGAGTTTACACTGACCCCTCCATGAAGCCTCGAAGACAACCATAGAGGCGATTGAACCCTAAGCTGAAGCAAGTAGTTAAGGAAGAAATCGAATAGCTTCTCAAGGCTGGGTTCATATACCTCATTGCTGATAGTGAATGGGTTAGCCCCTTAGTTATTGTGCTTAGAAACAGAGGAAAATGGAGGATGTTCATAGATTTTAGGGTACTAAATATGGCAACATTCAAAGATCACTTTCCATTGCCATTTTTCAACCAAGTCTTAGACACCATCGTAGGGCATTGCTATTATAATTTTTCTGATGGATACAGCAAAGATAAGCAAATACAAATAGCCCTAGAGGACCAAGCCAAGTCTATGTTCACCAGTCCTTGGGAAACGTTCACATACAAATAGATGTCGTTTGGCTTGTGTAATGCTCCTACAACATTTCAATGACTAGTTCTAAGCATATTCCAATAGCAGATAGGGAATGGCATGGAGGTCTTTATGGATGACTTCTCCACTTATGGAGCAAACTTTGATCAAGCCTTGGACCAGTTGGAGCAAGTGTTAAAAATATGTGTAGAAACCAATTTGAGGCTGAATTGGTAGAAAAGCCATTTGATGGTCCAAGAAGGTGTAGTACTAGGGCACAAAATCTCACACATAGGGATAGAGGTAGACCCCAAGAAAATAAAATTATCCAAGGAATTACCCATCAACCAGAAACTATCAAAGATATTTGGTCATTCCTTGGACATACTGGCTACTATAGGAGATTTATTGAGAACTTTTCAAAGGTTTTCAAACCATTGGTGGAATTAACGAAAAAGGACGTACCTTTCGAGTGGACCAGGAAATGCAAATTAGCTTTCCAAACTCTAAAATAGAAGCTAGTAGAAACACCCATTCTACAAGCTCCTGATTGGTCCAAACCATTCCATATCCTAACTAACACATCCAACTATGCTTTAGGAGCTGTACTTACATAGTAAGATGACCAGAAGCATCCTTATTACATCCACTGTGCAAGTAGAAGTATCACTAGTGCACAACTTAACTACACTACCACAGAGAAAGAATTAATGGTTGTAGTTTTTGCATGAGAAAAGTTTAGACACTATGTATTGGGATATAAAGTATATATACATACATATCATAGTGCAATCCAGTTCCTCATGAATAAGCCAATGGTAAGCCCTCGTATCATATGATGGCTTGTAATCTTACAAGAGTTTGATTTAATGATGATTGATCACAAGGGCACTGAGAATGTAGTTGCTGATCATTTATCCCGGTTGCAATGGGACAAAAAAGAGGATAAGTATCTAATTTTTGATCATTTCCCTGATGAATTCCTCTTTGCTAGTGTAACAATCGAAAACGTCGATGGATGGAACACCGAGAGGTCACCGGGCGTATAGCCTAACCTTGGATCCATGTGAGGGCCTTGTTAGGGTAAACAGAAGTGGGGTGCCTTGAATAGTCTGGTCGATTAGACAGGGACATAATCGGTCTATAATAACCTTCCATAAACACTGGTTTTAAAGATGTTATATGCATGTTAAGCGATGAGTGGAAAACGTAAATTGATTGAGGATGATGCAAAACATGAGAATAACAGAACAAAATGAAGCAGACCTGGGTGAGAAAGTGCATCACCCCAAGATCAAGGAATCTGATCTTTGCCTGACTGAAGGTGTACAAAAAATGGGCAGTGTGAACAGGCACAACTTGCAATGAAGAAATATGGTCACAACTCCTTAAACTGATGTCAACATCTTTCTAACATGAACCTTCTACTTGCTAGTCTCCTTGCCAAAGCTAATTGCCAAAGAGCCAAAATGTCAAGATGTCAACCAAAGAGCCAATTGCCAGAGAAGTAATTGCAAAAGCCAATAATGCCCAAAAGCTAATTGAAGGCTTCAAGCCCACAATGGAAAAAGCCAACCTCACTAGAATGCTCTCCCAAAAAACTAACCCCTTGAACATTGTTCACCAAGGTATTTATAGAGTTAAATGCAAGAGAGAAACATGGTTTGGATGCCATGTGTCCTAGGTCCCACAGAGTGCAAATGTGACAGTGCCATGTTGTTGTGTAATGTCAGATGTGAAATCTACTACACTGTGACCATACTGTTCATGCTGCATGTGCCAAAGTCTAGTGAGCTGCCATGTTTGTTGTAAAGAAAACTACCAATAGTGAATGCAAAATGGATCCTCTGCTCTAGGACTATGTCTTCCCTACTCTTGCCAGTAGGGTCAAGCGTAGGGACAACTTTGGGGATAGTTAAGGGGGGTGAAAAACAATGCAAAATTGCTAATTTTTTCTGTTGAAGAGATTCCGAGATGAGAGTAACTGTTACTAATAAGTTCTGGAGCTAACTAAAGATGTCTTGGGGCTCCCACGTGAAAGTTACATTGTTTATGCTACCCGATGTATTTGCGTAATGTCAACACCCACATGTTACGCTATGCTACACTACATAGCGTAGCATAGCGTAGTCACCGATCTTACAAGAAATCTTGTCTAAAAGCTGAAAATACTTGTTTGAGGCCTGGCCAGACAAGCAACTACAAGCCTATCTTTCATGCTGAAAGGTCTTAAGACCTTCTAAGTTCATCCTTGGAACATTTCTTAAGCTGCATCCCGACTATGTTGTGCTACGCTCTGCAGCATAGCACAACATAGCAGCTAGTGTGACTTGAATTCCTGTATGATTTGTAACACTTTGTCTAGAAACTTTGTTTGGCATGTGAGGGCGAAGTGGGCAGGTAGTTTTGGGGGCCAAAGTGTGGCCAAGTACAATCCTCTTACTAGAACCACTTGGTAGAGGGCCTCTATGCATTCTATCCTTGCTACGTTGTGCTATGCTGCATAGCATACCACAACGTAGCACCTCGTGTTGCTTGGATTCCAACTTATTTTGCCAAAATTTTGTTACAGAATGTTGGTCATGTCCTGGCGTGTTAACATAGCAAACTTTTTTGACAGTTGAAGCATGGGCAAGTGCGCTTACTTCCTCAGAGCCATCTGAGTAGGAGTATTATTAGAGTGCATCCTTGCTACGTTGTGCTATCATGTGTAGCATAGCAGAACGTAGCACTCAAATTGTAAGGATTTTTGACAAAGCTTGCCATTTTTTATTGAGTTATGTTGCTCATGAATCAAGGATGAAGTGGGGTAGATGCTCTGGAGGGCTAAGTCATTGTCAACTTCATCTTTAGTACCTATTCAGTCTCCTCGAGGCCTGCTACACTATGCAGCATAGTGTAGCATAGCAGGTTCCTTCAGTTAGAAAACTTGCGAAACTATTTAGCTCATCCTGAACACTTTTGGTAGCTCCTAGAAAGGTCTTTAGTAGACTGTCAGCTAGGTCAAGTTCCAATCTAGGCAAGCTAGAGATTTTAGCAAGCCTGTCAGCCCTAGAGATAGAAAACTTTCCGGACTATATGGTTTACCCCTAGTGCCTCTTTCATGTAAACTGGCCTTGTGGCTAGGTGCCATGTTGACTATGCTATAGAGGGCATTGTCTACATGGTCCAGTGTAACACCAGACTTGTGAGAACCCTTACCCACATTTTAGGACTGCTAAATCATGAGAGTCCCAAAATTCATGGTGTTTTAGTGGCCCCTCTTTGTTGACGTCTGGAAGATCTACCCGAGAGACATTGACAAAGAATATGAAACACCATGAAGAATAAAGTAGCAACACTGCTCATTAATGCCCACTTAGACCATGCTTCGCTATGTTTGAAAGTACTAGGAGACTGATGGGTAAGGGATGGAGTTGAGAAAACAGGTTTGGGGAAGAGACAAATGTAAGATGCCACACTTTGAAAAAAATTTTCCATAGCGTGATCCCTCGTCGGAGTGCTTGTGAGGTAGTGAGTATGCATGGGTGTCTTTCTTTGTTGGCTTTTGACCTCTCACTAAAAATCTTGGAGATTGATCAATTTATAGCCAAAGTGATTATGAGGTAGGATGTTGTATCATTTGTTTTAGGCACTTATTCCTTTTTTTTTAGCTTTTCTACTCTTTTTGCATTTTTGCACTTTTCCTTTGCTATGCACCCACCTCATTTGCAAACAACCTGTTGTTGTAGGATAGTTGTTTCCTTCCCAAGATGAGTTGTGTTACATCTACGTGGGGCTTTGACTTGCCTACAGATGCTTCCCATGGGGCAAGTTGTGTTACACCCATCATGGACTTGATAGTTGGGCATGTGGGAGGGTTTCGTGCATTGGGGAATATTATAAAGAGGATACAGAGGATTGCAAGTATAAGGAATGGATGCTAAACTGGCTAAAAGGGAGACTAGGGTGTGTACTTCCAAGTAGCTAGGCTAATTGAAGTAGATACTTTAGAGCAATGTAGTGTCTTGGATCTCATGGAAAAACGTATCTCTAAACGATGTGATCTTGGCCTGTATCCTGCAAACACAATAGAGAGAAAACTAGAAAAATAATCATAAATTGAAGTGAGAGCAAATTCCCGCTTACTTTAATGCTGCTAGAGTGGTGATTATTGTTGCTGAGGTGTGCGATGTCCGAAGCAGGAAGACTAGCATAGGTTCCAATAGTAGCAACTTGGAGAGACTAGCACCGAAGAGGCTAGGAGCAGCGGTGATGTAGGTGCTTAGGATTTCTCACCCAAGGCAAACATAATGGAGTCCAACTACAAGGGAAGAAGCCTAAAAATACTATGTCCTTATGGCTTGGATGATGGAGAGGGTTGGAGGCTAGCACGCTTGTGGCTAGGCCACAATACTGTTGGGACTCCAGTAGTAGGTGCTAACAGCAAGAGCTACCGCTATGATGAGTGGCTATGGTAGCGGTAGCATCAGAAGGTTAGCAAGATGTCAAACGACATCTCTGGAAGATCAGCAAGATGCTAGTGGAAGTGATGTTGCATGTGTTCTAGATGGTTTTTTCTTAGCAGAATGAACTACATTCTAGAACTGCACTGTCCCACCCCATGTCATCCATGGAGTTTGAGAGTGTGCACGCTCGCTTGTTTGTTGGATCATGGATGTGAAATGGGGGTGTTGCATTACGAACCCAATTTAAGGTCTTGGTAGACCATCAGATGTGCTAGTTTAAGGTCCCAGTAGACTATGATGTGCTATTTTAAGATCCTAGAAAACTATTATGCTAGTTTAAGGTCCTAGGAGACCACTGTGCTATTTTATCGTTGTAGCGGACAATGGATGGGCAATTTAAGGTCGTAGTGGACCGTGCTATGGGTTCCAGTTTTACGTCATAACCCAAGGATGTGTTGTGGTAGTTTAATGTCATAGTGGATGATCTATGCTAGTTTATAGTCATAGCAGACTATCTTTTACAATTTTACATCGTAGTGGATGTTGGTCTTACCTTGCTTTGTACCCGATGTGATCCTTTGCATCAGATGTATTATGGCTTGAGATATAAGTGGTTGATAGGATTTGCAAACTCATTACCATCCATATCAACCAGTTTGAAGGCCTTGTTTCCATAGGCTTTCATGATTACAAAAGGACCTTCCCAGTTGGCTGAGAATTTGTTTACATGCTCATGAATAGCCTTGAGGACTAGCTCCCGTTTTTTAATCAGCTGTTGATGTAAATTGCAATGGTTCTTTTGCCATTGCTTATCCTAGAATCGTTCGATGTGATCAAGTATTCGGGCATGCTCCTCCTCTATGGAGTCAAGATCAATGATCCTTGACTCATTGTTTTGAGCCTTGTCTACAACATTTGAGAGGATCATCTGAAGTGATGGAACATATAATTCAAGAGGTAACACTACTTTAGATTCATAAACGAGACTATATGGAGTCTTACCTGTAGTCGTTCTACACCTTGGACGATAAGCCCACAACATGTAGAGGATTTTCTCATGCCATCTCCTCTTACTACTACTGAGCATCTTTTTTAGCAAGTTGATGATGGCCTTGTTTGTCGCCTCTACCTACCTGTTTGCCTATGGGTAGTATGGTGATGAAAAAGATTGCTTGATGCCAAGGTTATCGAAAGATGTTTTAGTTTCCATGCTACTAAATTTTGGCCCATTTTCTATACAATAGTCATGGGAAGACCAAACATTGTTACTATGTTATCCAAGATAAAGTGGAAAACCTATTGAGATGTGGTCTTTCTTAGGGGAATAGCCTCCACTCAGTTTTTGAAGTATTCGTTTGCAATGATAATGAAGCTATGCCTTGCCGAAGACTTAGGTGTGATGGGTCCTATGATGTCTAGACCCCATTGTTGGAATGGCCATGTGATCTATGTAGGATGTAACTCAGTAGGTGATACGTGTATGAGATTTTCATGGCATTGACATACATCACACATCCTAACTTTGGCAAGGCAATCTCATTCGATGCAAGGCCAGTAGTACCCTTGGCATATGATTTTTGCTGCCATAGCCCTAGGGGCTATGTGTCCCCTACATAGTCCCTCATGGACTTTATTAACACTTTTCTATGCATCTTCCCCACCAACACAAGTTAGCAATATCCCATCAAAGGAGCGTTTGCATAAGATGTTATCTCCTATGAGGACATACTGCCATGCTTACTTTCGTATTGCATCCTTTTGAGCAAATTTCAAGCCTGTGGGGGTTCGCCATGTTGAAGGTATGCTTTGATGTTTGAATATCATTCTTGGATATTTTTTGTACTGATAGATGTAATATGTGATGCTTGAGTAATAGGATCTGTGCATTCTATTATCGAAGCTGAAAAAGTTGCAAACAGGTGCGATGGCACATTCAATGCTAATGTGGCTAGCGCATCGGCTATGATGTTCTTGTTACGAGGAACATGTTGAATGTCTAACATTGTAAACTATTTCAATAAACTCTTAGCTAGATCACAATAGGGCTACAAATGCAAAGCCTTGCAAGCATAGACTTTGGTAATCTAGTTGACAACTAATTACGAGTTGCCCCAGATTTTCAAATGTTGGATCTTTAGCTCTTGGGCTACTAAGAGGCCCCTAAGAAGTCCTTCATACTCAACTATGTTGTTCATACAAAGAAACATAAAACGATATGCAAAGGGTCAAATTTCCTTGGAGGGAAATGTAATAACTGTGGTGGCACTTCCATCTCATGTGGTTGAAGTGCCATCAAAATGTAAAGTTGCTTCGAAATCAGATGGTACAGGGATTAGGCTATTGATGTGTTCATCTGGGAATTTGGGTTCTATTATTATCTAATTGTCAATGGGTGAAGTTGTAAGCTATGTGGCTATCCCTTGACCCTTTGTTGATGTTTGAGCTACATAATGTAAATAAAATTCCACTGTTATAGCTTTCCATTGGGCTATCCTACTACTCATACAAGTTTGTCGTGATAGCCTAAAGTATGTTGCTCTTGCATATGATGTTGACCTTGCTACGAAATAGGTAATGTCTCCACTTTTTTAGTGAAAATACTAGGTCAAGAAAATATTTTTCTAGCTCATTGTACTTTGCCTCATAAGCTATTAATGTGTGTCTTAAGTTGTAGACCAGGATTTTAGACCCATCATCTCTTTTTTGACATAGCAATGCAACAATAGATGTGTCCGAAGTGGCAAGGTAGATATAGAAAGTCTTATCCCTCTATGGTGGGTAAACAGTTGGGAGATGCAAAATCTATCTCTTTAGGTTATCAAAGGCTTGTTGACATTGATCTGTCACTTGAAGTTAGCCCCCTTTTTGAGGAGGTGTTGCATTGGGTGTAACTTTTCCATCAACCTCATGATAAACCTTCTGATAAACTATACTTTTCCTTGCAACCCGTGTAGCTCTTTAAGGTTTGTAGGTGATGCTAAGTTGATGATGGCCCTCACATTATCAGGGTCCACTCGTATTCCTATTTCCAATACTATGAAACCTAGCATGCATCTGATTTTAACTCCGAAAACACATTTCTTAGGGTTGAGGCACAGGTCATGCCTATGACAATGTTCGAGGACTATGTTGAGATCGTTGGGATGATCGATAGCTTTCTTAGATTTTACTGCTATGTCATCCGTGTAATCGTTCAATTTCTCCAAGAGGTAGTCACTAAAAATATGTGTCATTTCTTGTTGATAAGTTGCTCCTATTTTTTTGAGCCCAAAGGACATCATTTTATAACAAAAGTTTTCCCAAGGGGTTATGAAAGTGGTTGAAAACTGATGCTTTGGATTTATATAGATCTGTTTATAGCCTAAAAACCCATCCATGAAGGATAGTAAGGCATGACCAGCCATAGTGTCTATAATTTGATCGATCCTTGGCAATGGGAAGTCATCCTTAATCGTTGCTTTGTTCAAGTCTCAAAAGTCTATACAAATTCATATACCTCCCATTTTCTTAGAAACTATAACAATTTTTTATACCCATTCCAAGTAATTGACCACCCAAATGAAACTAGCTTGATAAAGCCTGGTGATTTCATCGCGTATGACTAGTGCAATCGTAGGTTTGATTTTACAAGCTTTTTGCTTGACTACCTTAACATGCAGATCTAGGATGATGTTGTGTCGTATGAGCCATGGGTCAAGGCTTGGCATGTCATCATATGGCCATGCAAACACTTTAACATTATCATGGAGAACCTTCGAGATGTTTTGGCATACCTATGGATGTAACAAAGAGCTAACTTTCAGGGTTTTTACTTTACCTCTGGTGCTAGTTACAGGGATTTCGGTGAGAGGGTCCTTAGTTACATCCCTAGCCTCTAAGTCTAAGGCTTGGACCAAATGTTCAGGCTAGTCTAGGGATGTTTCCAGGGATGCTACGGTGTTGTGAGAGGATGATTCAAAGTCTACCAATTCTTAACTCAAGCATCTTATAAACTTGTCGTAGAAACCTATTAAGGTCAAAGGTGAATAAATATTATCATGCATAGCCATTGTTTTCTGTGGACCTATTACAAAAAAGCAAATAAACCAAGTCAAGTGATACCTGTTTGAAGTAATAGCATGCAACAAACATATGTAAATCAATGATGCAACATAAGATAATTGCTAGTTTAAGGTCTTAGCATACTGCAATAATGTAATAGTTTGGTCTAAAATGTAAAATGAATGCTAAAATTGCCATTTTAAGGTCGAGGACTATAACTAGGCTCCATTGTAGAGAGAACACTAAGATTATTAGTTTAAGGTCATGGTGGATGGTAATAAGGTGAAGTTTGGTCTAAAGTGTTATGTGAATGCTAAAATTTCCATTTTAAGGTCATTGTGGACCGTAACTAGGTTTAAAATGTGAAATGAATGTTAAAATTGCTAGTTTAATATCATGGTGAACCATCATTGGGCTGTATTGTAGGTTAATGTTATTAGTTTAAGGTCTTTGCAGACCATCATATGGACCACACTATAGGTTAAGATTGCTAGTTTAAGGTCTTTGTGGACCATTACTAGGCTACATTGTAGGTTGACGTTCCTAGTTTAAAGTCTTTATGGACCATCATATGGATTTAAAATTTGGAAATGTAGAGAAAAAAATTTTGTGGGCCCACTTACTACACTACTAATGAGTGTTACGTTGTAGTGGGACTGCACTACAGTAGTGCTATGCTATAGTAGTGTCCTGCATTACCCAGAATGTGAAAATGACAAGTATTTTATTGTGTCAGCTATAAATAGGGGATTAACCTCGGGTAAACTTGTCATTTTCCTTATTAGAGCCCACACTCAGAGCGTAGCATGGTCAACCATAGAGAGAGTGTAATAGGCATAGCATAGCAACTGGCACTACAAATTTTTGAAGAAGGTAATGGCACACAAAGGAAAACGCAAGCATCAGGGACTAGCCAAGGTGGACGAGGTGAGGGACACTCTAGGACACCTATCTAAGGTGCATGTTGAGGTATGGAAAGAGGCTCTGTCAGCTCAGTAAGTCGCTATGATACCCTTGTTTTCATTAGGTAATGTATCAGATTAGATTTTCATTGTCGTTACTGTTGTCATTTTTGTAACTATTGTTACTATTTTTGTTGTCGTTTTGGCTACTACAACGTGGTTGTTGCCACTTGGCTACAGTAGTCGTATGAGTGCTACAGTATGGCTGCATGTGGTACCGCCCTGGCTACCATTGTTAAGAATGGTAACTCCATTATCATAGGGTTTTGGGTGGTTCTAAGAAGCATAGTGCAAGCTTGGCATAGCGTATCACCCTTAGATGGATTTGTTTATTTGCACAGTTTTGTAGTAGCGTGACACATGTTTCGCATAGTGTAGCATGAGCTATTTCATGCAGTAGGGTAGGGTACGAATGACTAGGGAATTGTGAATTCTTTTCTATCTACATGGTTAGACTGTAACATTGTTGTTTTTAGGCTACGCTGCTATGTTGTGAGGCCCTTAGGCCATTATGTTGGCAATCTATTACATTGCTATGCTGTTAAACTTGTGACACTACTATGTTGTTAAATTTGCTATACTGCCAAATTTGCTATGCTGCAATGCCTGTTACAATGTTATGCTTGTTACATTGTTACATGTCTACTTGTGCTTGTTCATTTACTATGTTGCATGTGGTGCATTCATCTTGCTATGCTATGGGTAACACAGCTGTCACCCTCATGAGAAACTATAACTATTATGCTGTGCTGTATTAGACATGTATGTTACATTGTGTTGTGTAACATGTAACTATTGCACTGTGGGATGCACCCACTATTGTTACGCTATGTGGGGCTTAATTGCTATGCTATGCTACACGTGACATTTTGTTAGGTTGCATGTAATGTTTACCTCTATTCTATAGGGGACTTATTGTTTCATGCTAAAGGAAAATTTGTAACTAGAGGATCAAGCTACACTACATGTAAATAGAGGGTCATGTTACACTATACGTAAACAAAAGGTCATGCTACACTATATGCAAACAGAGGATCATGCTACACTATATCAGTAATCATCACTTCAACACAATGCTAACGTTTGGTGCTTTGTAATGCAAGGTCATGTTGAAGTTCATCTTGATTGTCCTTAAGGTGGTAGGAGTCCTATGCTGCCTCAACGAACTCATAGCCAATGCGCCCCCCCCTACCCCATGCATAGGTAGGGGAGCAAGTGGTCTAGTTTCGAGAGGCTACACAGGAGTTCCTAGAGTTCCTCCTCTACCATTTTAGTGTGATCATGTGGTCACACTTATCAGCCAAGACAATAGCTGTACTTATAGAAACATTGTTTCCTAGAGCAAACTGAGGCATTTTGAAGTTCATGGCTGACGGGTCGATTAGGGGTGAAAGATGTGAATCATCAAGGGGACATCGAGGAATGGCTAGAGATGAGCAAGGACCGAAAGGGGATTTACTTCCACAAGGTCAAGCTAGCGGTGGTCAAAACGATTTACCATGTCTTTCATGCCCATGCTTTCCCTAAGCTACTCTCCCAAGGGAAAATCCTTGGAGTGGAGCAAGCTTGGATAATGTGGGAGGTCATGGAGGAAGGGACCTATTACAACTAGGCCAAATACCTCTCTGAAGGCTTGTAGGATGAAATGGTCAAACTTTGCGAGAAGCTTGAGTCCCATTTCAACGTGCATTACACCTTCTACATAGCTTTCCTGCAATGCTTTGTGGAGTTCTTGGTGGTTCGTGAAAATGGAATATGGGTATAGCAAGATCATAACCAGATATCAAAGGCATGGATTTGCCAGGCTTTCCACACAACACGATCCCAAGACCCCCTGGAAGCTATCGGGGAATCACTTTCGATAACGATAAGGGATCGGGTGGGGTGTACCTTTCATGGTTGGGATAGTGTGGGAGAGGCACCCCCCATCAACATAGGCAATGTGTTAAGGGGGGAATGCATCATTTCAGAAACTATAAAAACTAGGCTGCAAAGTAAAAATTCTCACCCTGTAGAGGAACCTCCCCATACGAATGAAGGGAGGGGGAAAAAGATGTGAATCAAAGTTCGTAGAGTGCAATCCCCAGTTGGTAAGTGTGCTTGACCATGTTGTTAGCATAACACTTGCTACATTATGCTACACTGTGTAGCATGCACAGCGTAGCACCTGTTTCAAGTTAGAATACCCTAGTTACTATGATTATATTTTATTAGAAGAGGAAGAAGAGGAGGAGGAGGAGGTTCTAGCCCCTGAAGCAGGGGCACCTACTGAAGAGGCCCCTGCCGTAGAGGAAGAGGCCCCTACCAATGACCCTTTTGCCAAATGTGGTTTAGTACCCGAGGGGCACATGATTGTTGAGGATGTTTCCACACTATTCGGTTAGTTGGAAAGAGAGGGGCTTCAATTTGATGTTAGTGAGTTTGACCGCTTGTTTGATAGTGTGTCAATGGGCAATCCTCCCGCTATCACCCCTGATGGTTTACTAGGTAGGAGATTTACACTATCATTTACATTGTTCATCAGCTTTGTTTTTCCCTCTCCACCATGGCTAACATGTTTTATTGTGTAGTAGACACCATTGTTGATGCCCCTGGTCCTTCTTCTTCAATCTGTCTCCGACCTTCGATTGAGACCCCCAACAAATTCACTTTTATGGAGGGGGTGGTCAATGACATGATCAATCATCTAAAGCAGATCGATTGTGAAATAGGTACGTTGTAGTTACTACATTAGGCTTTCTACATTGTTGCATTTATTTGGTATCACACTATGAGTAATGCTTTCTTTTGCATGACAACCTCTCATCTCAGGTGTGATTCTAAGCAAGCGATCGAGGTTGACATTGTCCCTAAACTTCCTCTAGAGGAAACTGAGGTACCTAGTCACATTTATGATGAAATGAGTAAATGTGTGTTGTACTTAGCATGCTCCTTATGGGAGTGTAGGCATGTGAACAAGGACCTCTGGAAAATGGTTTAGAAGCTTGAGAAAGATAAGACCAACCTAACTGCTGAGGTGGAGGATCTCCATTCCAGAAATGAGTTTCTGTTGGCCCATGACGCTCATGCTGATAGCTAGCATACAACCATTATAGAATATGCAAGATATTGGACAGCCATATGGAGCAAAAATGAAGCCACTCATGAGGTCATTGAGTAGTGCATCTAGATGGACCTTCTAGCATAGAAGAACCAAGACTGGAAGGATTATAGTACAAAGGTTTACGATTGGGGATAAGCACAAAAGAACCATAAACATATGTATAAAATAGAATGTGCCACCTATCGTAAGCAATACTAGGATGCTGTTGTTGAGTCGCATACCCTTAGGCTATTTCTTGATGTCATTGGTGCTTCTAGTGCCTATGATAAGTTCATGCAACAAGTGACTATCAGTGAATCTCCTGACAGGGAAATGACCCTTCCCATCGGGGAGACCACCACCACCACTTTTTGCCTAGGACCACCAAGATGGAAAACTATGGAAAAAGGGAAAGCTATAGCAAGAACTAATCTAGGGGATGGGGATTGAGCCAACCTCACTGAGGAGGAGATCTTACGATGTCTTGCAGCTTGCATGGATCAGATACCCCCCGAAATGGATGCGGGGCCATCTTGGGTTAGTCACTTTTTCTTGTGTCATAGTTTATTTTATAGAAGCCTTTGTTATAGCTTTAATTCATTATTTTATTTTCTTTGTTACGCAGGATCCAAACGAAGACGTAGGACGCAGTGAAACAAGGAATGGTGGTGTAGGGAAAGACTCATAGCATAGCAAAGTAGAACTTTTATTCTTGACTTTGAGTTTAAAATTTTTTTGTAAAGATTATTGATTGAAATTGAATGAAGAATATAATGTGAAGGAATTTTTTTCATTTTTTTAATGTGCTATATTTATTTTTTATTATTTATCCTTCTAAGCCCCTTGGGAGCTTCTCATTTTAGTTTTAGGCCATTTCAGGCCATCACTAATTTTAGGCCATTTCGGGCTACAACAATAGTTTAAGGCCATTTCGGGCCGCAACAATAGTTTAAGGCCATTTTGGGTCATTGCTTAATGATAAAATATTTTCCTTTTTCTTTTTTTTTTCCTTTTTTGTTTGGAGAAATGGAGTGGCCAGTTTTAGGACTTAGCAGGCCACAATAGTAGTTTAAGGCCATTCTGGGCCACGATGCTAGTTTAAGGCCATCTTGGGCCATGGCAATGGAATTAATGGAAAAAATAGCTATAATGTAAATGGTGGACAAAATTGTAGATAGTAGACACAATGCAAATGAAAAAAATGAACATGATGCAAAGAATTAAAATAATGTAAATCGTAATTGTAATGCCAAAATAAATAAGCATGGTGCTGAAAGTGAACATAATGTAAACAATAAATGTAATGCTAAGATTAGGGTAGAAGGAGATAACTACGCTAAGAATTTATGGATTTGAATAAGATATAATCTCTAATTATGTAGTTATTTTCTAACCCATCATGGGCTAGGTGAAGCGTATGGCCAAGGGGCTTTGTTACAGTATTCTTCTATGTCGTTGTCTACCACCTGGAAAGGCAACTTAGCCCACATAGTTTCTTTGTCTAAGTTAGCATTTTTGGCTGGGCTCATTAGTCAAACAAGTAATTTCAGTAGGAGTATCTACTTTGTTTTCAAAGATTACTACCTCTGAGCACTACTCCATGTCAACGTTGTTTATTGCTTAGGAAGCCACTTTGTCACCATAGATCGCCACTTTCCCGCCTGTGTAAGAAAAGTGGATCTCTTGATGTATGGGTGAAGAGATAGCCCTTAATTGGGCTAACCATGACCTTCCCAAGATCATGTTAAACCTAGGAATCTCTTCTACCACAATGAACACCACACTTGTAGGGAACTGGTCCCCTACCACAAAGTTGATGTGGATAGTTCCCTTTACTACTACTCATGCTCCGTTGAACGATTTCAGGAAAGAGGTTTTTGTGGGCTTGATTTGATCAACCAAACCCAATTTATCCACTATGGGGAATTGAATGACATTTGTAGTGGCCCCATCATCAACGTGTACCCTTCGGATCTTGTACTGGCTAACTCAAATTGTGATGAACATGGGTGTTGTTGTCACCTGATCCTTTTCAGGGTCATCCTTAATGGACTTATCATGAAACATCAACTAAGCTAGCCATGGTTCCTCATTCGTAGAGGGAAGCATGACAATGTGGATCACTTTCTCCTCTGCTAGCATGTTTTCTTCAACCGGTATGGATGTTAACATGCAAACCATGGCCTAGCGATGTGCGGTGGAAGTCATTACCAAGTCATACAAGCTCAAAGTTGTATTTTTCTATTTTAGAGCCTATTTAACTTGGGTGAGGGTGTTGAGAAGATCCTACCCACCATCTTGTTATTTGTTACCTCTTTCCTCCTCCATTCATCCTAGGAGATGAATCTCCTAAGGAGGGGCAGTGTTAGGTTGAGGACTATGCTTTCTCAAGTGGGATGGTGACAATTGCGCCTGTGTGGCATTATCAGTTGCTAATGATGAAGGGGGCAGGCTTGGGGGACCTAAGGTAGTGCGTTCCTTGGCCATATTTTTCACCAAACGCTCTTCTCATTTTTTGAATGGAGAGGTTTTGGTGTCATTTTCATTTCTTGGCTTTGTGTAGTAGAGGCACTTGAAT
Organism: Gnetum montanum; assembly: GCA_015680685.1. Classification (NCBI taxonomy): domain Eukaryota; kingdom Viridiplantae; phylum Streptophyta; class Gnetopsida; order Gnetales; family Gnetaceae; genus Gnetum; species Gnetum montanum. The sequence goes on along the minus strand of MNCI01004895.1, from coordinate 368,108 downwards.
GTTTGGACATCTTAATGATGAATGGTGCCTATGTGCTAGAGCAAGAGGTGGTGCAACTTTGAGCACAAAGGGTGCAAGGGGGGATGTCTGAGGGGGGACCTTAAAGACAAATGGTTGTTGTGATGGCGTTCTTGTTTTTGTCAGGGTTGCTGCATTACGATGAGGCACACACACCACAAATGGTTGCTGTGGTGGTTTTGGGTTGCTATTAAAGCCAATAACATTGATTGTGTACCTTGCGTTATTGGCATCTAGGGGTTCCTTGAAAACATGCATTAACTGGTTTTCAGGATGAACAAGACTACTTTCATCCAAGACTAACTTGCCCTGATCGATCATGCATTGGATATTGTCTTTCAATGCTAAATTTCTTAGGAACTAGCAGCTCATTGGCCATGGCCAAGGAGGGGTTCCTAAGAATTTTGCAGTAGCATTGATCACATTTCATTGCCTCTTTAGACATCCATTTATGCTATATACACCTAGCTCCCAATAGTTGCTTCATAAGTTCTAAAGGCTTAATGGGTAAAGGGGTGTATTTGGAGTGATCCTTGCACTTGAAGTTGGGCTTAGGCTGGGTTGATGCATCAGCTGCTAATGTTGAGGGCTGACCAGTGTTACTTGAGCTAGATGTGGCGTTAGCAGGTGCTATGGCCATCTTTTTTTTGTTACTGTTATTGGGCTTGGTCTCATTAGCCACAGCGGCCACCGTGGCTATTGCGGCCTTGCCATTCTCTTTGTCTTTCTTGATGTTTGAATTTTTGTACATGACATAAGCCAGGTCTTTGCTAGCCTCGGCTACGTCTTGGATGCTCTTGGTTTGAGAAAAGGCTTAATTGACAGAGTGTGAAGCCAGGTAATAGAGCTTAGACTTGATGAAATCGTGTATTGCTCCCTTAAAGATGGCCAACAAGTGAGCCTCAGTGATAGGCTTGCGTATCTCATTCAAAGTGGCGCTCCACCACTGTATAAGTCTCTGTACATAATCTAGAGGGTCTTGCTTGATGCTCATCAGTTGGTTCAGTGTGACCTCTAGTTTCAAGTTATACTTGAAGCAGGTCACAAACTGACTTAACAGCTCTTCTAGACTAGAGATGGAGGTGTGTGGGAGCACACGGTACCAGTCCAGAGCTTTGCTTGTTAGAGACATGATAAAGACACGGATGATGGTGTGTGGCCATTATTGCAATAGTAGAGATTCAAATCTAAACGTTACCAAATGTGCATTAGGATCAGCCTCTGTGTTGTATTTTTTGAATTGGGGAAGTGGTACCCTAGGGGTCAACGTAAGCATGGGGACAGTTGGGCTAATGGGGTCATCATGGTAAAATTCCATGACCTGTACTGTGTTGGAACTAGTGGCTTTGAGGTGTTTGATTTCCTCAGTGAGGGTTTGGATAAGTTGAAAAGCTTGATCAAGCCTCAAGGACATTATAGATTGTTGTAGGGCTACCTAAGCAACCATCATTGGTGGTATTGTATGGGTAGCGGCCTAGCCCATGGGGGTGCTGTTGGGGCTGCTCTTGTAAATGGTGTTGCCTAGGTGGTCCACCACTCAGTGGGTGATGCTGTTGGGGTGACGGCCGCCAGTGGTGCTCTGGGGTTGGTAGCTTGCCTGGTTGGCAGGGTGGTCCATAGCCCTACACTTGGTTGTACTACATGTAGAAACTAGTGCTCTTGGGATTGAATGTGGTGCGATATTAGAGAAGGTTGTGCAGTAGGAAAAGAAGTAGTTGGTGCCCACCACACGGTTGAGACTGGGTTAGCTACTAGTGGTTGGATGGGTGTAGACAAGGGACCAAGCATGAAGCTCACATGTGACTATGACACGGGCAGGGTGTGGACGTATTGTAGTGTAGTTGTAACTGACGTTGGGTATGATGCTAGGGCAGACTGAGAAGGAAGGGTGACTAGGAAAGAAGTTGAAGGGCCCACTTGCGAGTACGTTGAATGTACGAGATGGCTGCCCATGCCTAAAAATGGTGTGGATTGTGGTGGGGTTGTGGTAACCACAAAGGTGGTAGAAGAAAAGAGTGGGTTCAACCAAAAGACAGCTATGGGAGGGATAACTATATTGTAGGTATGGCCACCACCTTTGGACTGGGAGTCCAAGTCTTCCTATCCATCCTAGAATGCTTCGTCATAATGAGATGCTATGTCCAGTTCCCTAGAACTACTGACTTACATCAGCTGGTGTAAGATCCATTGATATGATTAGATCAACGGGATGGTGACATCAGGGGTAGGGATGAACTCCCTCCCATTCCAGTGGAGGAACTCAAAGTTATGTTTGTCCTTAAGTTCCTGGTGGTCCAAGGGTAGATTTGACTAGACTTTTGCGTACAGGAAATCATATCGCTCTACGTCTTACACCAAGTGATCAAGTGATAGGTGTCGTAGTCTCAAGGACTAACGTTGTGCTAACACTAGGCTGGGCAGTCACTCAGGACCTACCATGTTTTGGACTAAGTAGGAAACCTCCAGGTTCGAGGTGGTGGTGATAGTGGTTGTAGGAATCATCTTTTATTGTAAGGTGGAAACTATAAAAGAGAGAAAATGAAACTAGGTGCACTAGGGCGTTACGCTTGCTACACTAAGTAGGAGTGGTACGCTAGAAGGTTTGCTATGTCACATGAGGCATAGGCAGTGTGGGCAATAAACAAAGTAAACACAATAAGGTAAGAAATTAGTTGGAGGCTTTCGTCCTATCGGGTCCCAGAGAAAATCATCATTGCAACCAGTCTGCACCACACAGTGCGTAGTAAACCACAAGGGTGTCACATCTATGCTAGTAGATGATAAGGTATAGGCAACATGTAGGATACCTGCGATACGAGAAAAGGGCACCAAAAGCCCTCCTTCTAGTGCCAAAAACTGTAACAACAGAAAATGTCAGTGGCTGGAACACCGAGAGGTCACCAAGCATATATCCTAACCCAGGATCCATGCGAGGGCCTTGTTAGGATACACGGAAGTAGGGGTGCCCTGAACAGTCTGGTCAATCAGATAGGAACTTAATTGGTGTACAATAGCCTTCCATAAACATTGGTTTCAAAGATGTTATATGCACATTAAGCGATGAGTAGAAAATGTAAATTGATTGAGGATGATGCAAAACATGAAAATAATAGAACAAAATGAAGCAGACATGGGTGAGAAAGTGCACCTCCCCAAGATTGAGGGATCTAATCTTTGCTTGACTGAAGGTGTACAACAGATGGGCAGTGTGAATAGGCACAACTGATGTGAATAGCTTGCTAATAGGAACCTTTTGCTTGCTAGTCTCCTTGCCAAAGCTAATCACCAAAGAGCCAAAATTTCAAGATGTTAACCAAATAGCCAACTACCAGAGAAGTAATTGCAAAAGCTAATAATTCCCAAAAGCTAATTGAATGCTCCAAGCCCACAATGCTGAAAGCGAACCCCGCTAGAATGCTCTCCCAAAAAACTAACCTCTTTCGCTAGGGTATTTATAGAGTTAGATGCAAGAGAGAAATGTGGTTTGGATGTGACATGTCCTAGGTCCCACAGAGTGTAGAAATGATAGTGCCATGCTACTATGTAATGTTGAATGTGAAATCTACTATGCTGTGACTGTACCCTTCATGTTGCATCTACCAAAGTCTAGTGAGCTACCATGTTTGTTGTAAAGAAAACCACCAACAGTGAATGCAAAATGGAGCCTAAGCTCCAAGACTACATCTTTCCTACTCTTACAAGTAGGGTCAGGCATAGGGACAACTTTTGGAATAGTCAGGGGGTGCAAAACAATGCAAACTTGCTGATTTTGTCTGTTGAAGAGATGTAGGGAAAAGAATAACTATTGCTAACAAGTTCTAGAGCTAGCTAAAGATGTCTTGGGGCTCCCACATGAAAGTTATACTATTTACACTACCCAATGTATTGGTGTAATGTCAACACCCACATGCTACACTGTGCTACACTATGTAGCATAGCATAGTCATTGTTCTTGGAAGAAATCTTGCCTAAAAGCAAAAAATACCTATCTGAGGCTTGGACAAGAAAGCAATTGCAACCGACCTGCTGAGCGCATCCTTGGGATGTTTCTTAAGCTACGTCCTAGCTACGCTATGCTATGCTATGAAACGTAGCATAGTGTAGCAGCTAGTGTGACATGAATTCTTGTATAAATTGTAATGCTTCATCTAGAAACTTTGTTTGGGGCTTGAGGGTGAAGTGGGACATGTAGTTTGGGGGGCCAAAGTATGGCCAAGTAAAATCCTCTTGCTAGAACCACTTGGCAGAGGGCCTTCGTGTGTTCTGTCCTTGCTACACTCTGCTACGCTACATAGCATAGCACCCTGTGTTGCTTGGATTCTAACTTATTTTGCAAAAATTTTGTTACAGAATGTTGGTCATGTCCTAGCGTGTCAACAAAGAAAACTTGTTTGACGTTTGAAGCATGGGCAAGTGCGCTTACTTCATCAGAGTCATCCGAGTAGGAGTATTGTCAGGGTGCATCCTTGCTATGCTACGTAGCATAGCACTCAAATTGTAAGGATTTTTGACAAATCTTGCTAGCTTTTACTACATTATGTTGCTCATGCATCAAGGATGAAGTGGGGCAAATGCTCTAGAGGGTTGAGTTGTTGTCAACTGCATCTTTAGTACCTGTTTAGTCTCCTCAAGGCTTGCTACGTTGTGTAGCGTAGCGTAGCATAGCAAGTTCCTTCAGTTAGAAAACTTGTCGAGTAGTTTAGCTCATCCTAAACATTTTTGGTAGCTCCTAGCATGGTCTCTGGGTAGACCATCAAAGCTGGGTAGGCTGAAGAGTTCAGCAAGCCTATCAACCTTAGAGATAGAAAACTTGTCGAACTGTACGGTTTACCCCTAGTGCCTCTTTCATGCAAACTGGCCTTGTGGTTGGGTGCCATGTTGACTATGCTACAAAGAGCATTCTCTACATGGTCCAACGTAACACCAGACTTGCGGGAACCCTTGCCCACATTTTGGAACTGTTGAATCACGAGAGTCCCAAAATTCATGGTGTTTCAGCTAGTGTAGTGAATAATCAATCACCCATGAAGAAAAATAGGTATAGTAGCATTTTTACCTATCTCCTTACCCAAAAAAAACCACAAGAGTTAAACATTAAGAAGAAACAATAGTTTTTTCACCAAGCCAAGTACTTTATGGAGATCAATGGGCAACTTTACAAAGTGTGTTTCAATGGCTTGGTTCGATGGTGTGTTTCTAATATAGATCAACTACGAGTTCTCCAAGATGCTCATGAGGGTCCTTGTGGGGGTCATTACACTAGAAGAGGAATTACCATCAAGATCTTGCTTGCAAGATATTATTGGCCTACATTATTGCAAGATGTCCATCGTTACATCCAATCTTGTGAGCGCTATCAACATGATGGAGGAATGACTGCTAGAATGGAGGGTCCACAACAATGGATTCAACCATTAGAACCCTTTGAAATTTTGGGAATTGATTTTATGGGGCTGATTACACCAATTTCCAACAAAAAATATTATATTATTGTTACCATTTTTTACCTAACAAAATGGACCAAAGTAGGTACTGTTAAAGAGTGTACATCATCTACAAGTGCGCGATTTGTTCAACAACAAAACATAAATAGCTTTGGTGTGCCACATGCACTTATTTCAGACAATGGTACACACTTCACAAGTGCAAATTTTTGGAAATTAGTGCAATGCTTAGGGGTTGAGCATAAATTGACTACATCGTAGCACCCCCAAGTGAACGGTCAAGTAGAAGTCACCAACAGGGAGATTACAAAGATATTGACAAGAACCATTAGCAAGTTTAGGTGAGACTGAAGCACTAAACTGAATGATGCTCTTTGGGCATACTGCTCCAAATGGAAACTCCCTACAAGCTACTCTCCCTATGATTTAATGTATGGTAAATTACCAATGCTTCCCATTCAAACTTGGCTTCCTACACTATCCACAGCATGCGACCTCAACCTTGAACTTGATCTAGCATAGAAACAATGGTTAGTAAACCTTAACTTACTAGATGAAAATTGATTAGTTGCCCTATCATCTAATGAACTTCACAAGGCCTTCAATAAACAACATCATGACCTAAGAATTAGGAAAGTTAAATATCAGCCAGGAGATAAGGTTCTCTACTAGAATCCCACACATGTGCCACAAAGTACTAAATTTCAAACACTATGGAAAGGACCTTATATTATTTATGCAACTTTTCCTTCAAGGGCCATAATAATATACAAACTTGAGAGCCCATATAAGAAACTTTTGCTTAATGTGCAACAAACCAAACCTTTCCAAGAGCTTAGGACAACTAGTACACATGCTACCTCTCTTGATGGACAACCCTGCTCACTATTTCGGATCTCCTCTTTCCAACTTAGTTGTGGGGGAGATGACCACCTATGCTAACCATTCTAGGCCCTCAGTCCTTTTCAAATTTTTTTTACATATTTTTGTCTGACACATTTTTTGTTTTACACATTTTTTCAACTTTTCTTATTTATTTTTATACCATCATTCATGTTTTAACTATTCCTTGGTTTTCTTGATTTACTTTTATTCATCATCTAATAAGTTCTCATGATGATGGATTGAATTATATCATATTACTAAGGCCCTTTCTCACTTCATACTTCTTCATCTCGCTCTTCTTGGGATGGTGGTCACTCTTTGTGAAGGAATTCTTGTTGCTTCAAGAGGATGGATTGGCTAGGTGTATTGATGCGAGGCCACTAAATGTGGTTGGTTTACGTCTAGATTTGGGATGAAGTTCTACTTAGTCATCTTAGCCATGAAATACACAAAGGGCTTTATAGAACCTTGTTCTTAGGATTCCATTTCATTCTCTCCTCTCCATATTTCTTTCCATTTTCCACCCCATTGCTGGTTTTATCATTAGTCCATTCTGGGTTGATGCATTATTTTTCTTTGGTGAATTCTTGTGGGTAAGTTTTTAACTCTTGCTTCCAAATGACATTCCTAGATCCTATGGACTCTTTGGTTTGTGGGTTTTTCAGGGCATAAAGGGCATGATCCAGCTTTGGGGAGGACCCACTAGCATTTCTTTTTGTTGCAATTGTTAACTTCTTTCCCTTAAACATTTCCTGCAATCAATCATTTCTTGTTTCATCCCCATCCATGACATCCATTTTATTGGCATTGTCGTTGATATTTTTCATCTTTATTGTTCCTCATGGTTTTCCATCTTATAGCTACCAAAGGTTTGATCTTAGTCATGGGGGCCCTGGCATAAATTTTTTAATTTTTTTCATTTTACTAATTTCCTAACCCCTACATCTTGGGTGGTTTCCAGTGATAAATCTCTAAACTAGTTTCTACCATAACCACAACTCAGCTAACGCACTTCATATTGAGGCAAGGTATTAACTATATTGTGGACTATTTATCCTTGCTCATTTGTGACTATTTTTTGTGTGTAGATGGCAATCATACAAACAATGGATTGGGCTTGGAGGAAGCACCCAGGATGGACCAGAACTAGAGCAATTACAAAAGGAGCAAGTTTGGTTGTATAGCTATGGATAAACAACAGAAGGCACAATCTCATCATTGGCGGCAACACGCTACATCTTCTTTCTCTCTCTTTCTCTACAAGCTTCCAAATAAATGCTTGGATGTCATTTATGTATGAGTGTTCACCACAATGTTGTAATATGCTTATTGATTTGTCACTGGGCACATTGAGTCTGTCATTCCATTCCACCATCAGTTGTCAATTAGTTAATAATCACATACCTTTCCAATATTTTGTAAGGAACTCAAGGATGACTTTTCATTCAATCATGGGGGTATGATAAGAGCGGTTACTCTAGTGGTTTATTCTAATTATTAGAGAAATTACTCTAGCGATTTATTCTAATTATTAGAGCAGTTACTCTAGCAGTTTATTCTAATTATTAGAGTAGTTACTTTAATGGTTTATTCTAATTATTAGAGTAGTTACTCTAATTATTAGATTAATTTCTTCCAAGTGTATAAATACAGTGCCCAGGTGCACAATTGGGGGAGGAAGTCTGGTAGCAGTCAAGTAGTGAAGCTCTTGTAGTCTATTTGAAGGTTAGAGTATTTTCCAAGTGCCCGTAGTAGGAGGTCGAAATGTGGAAGGATCTTTATTCAAGCATTGTATACTTGAGCACACCTTGTGTACAAAAATAAAGATTAGTATTTTGATTCATCCTTGTAGCACTTGAGATTTGTCTTCTTACACATTTCTTTTATTTTATTTTCTTATGAATTTATTTTATTTTATTTTATTTTATGCACTTTACATTTCTGTTATTAGCATAGAAATTCATTTTGATCAATTAAGAAAATAACTAAAATACACTCAATATGATCACTTCGAGCATGCGTGTAACACTTGGTAACCCAGTAATGATTAGCGTTCAATAATCCCAGTAGTGTTGCACTGGTTCAGGAAGTGTATGGCAAGTGAGAACAAATACTGGTATTAGGATTAGTTAAAGCCTAGTTAATCAGTAGTTAAGTTAAATTAGTCACTTAGTTATCTCTCTCTCTTCCCTATTAGTGCAAGACATAAAAACATAAAAGCTATAAAAATAATATGCCTCAATCTTACTTAACCATACAATCGTGACATACAGGTAAGCTTGGGAAGACAATGATCAACCAACCCATCCTTGTCCCAAAAGGGTGCATAATCATTTAGTCCTTGTAATTCGATTGGATCATGCATGAAATGATCATATTTGTATAATTGAGTGTAGGGGTACCTCATCGCTCATCAACATAATTCATGGAGGACAAGGATTTGAAGAGTGCAATAATACGAAGGATTCACTACTACATTTTGCAAGTGCTTATGACCTTACAATTGAAAATACTAATTTCAAGAAGAGGATGAAATATTTAATTACATAAAAAATTGGTATGGATAAAACAAAAATTCATTATTTCTTACTGTGTAAAAGAGGTTATTCCATGTGTAAAAACTACAATGTCATACTTGGATAGTGTCTTGCAACTTAGCATTGAGTAATGATCATGGATTTAGCTATAAAGAGCTTTAAAGATAGTATGAAAAAATGACTAAAAGCATAAAATGGTGAAATTTGAAACAAGATAACATCAAGTTATTCAAAGAACAATTGCTTCATGAAGGTACTTGGAATTAGGATTATTTTGAAAATTTAATTTGGGGCTATATGGAAAGTTGCATTCAAAAAATTAGAAAGAACATTTTGGGTGAAATAAAAGGCAAAAAATACACCCCAAAGGAGACATGGTGATAGAGTGATGTAGTGCAACACGCTATCCAAAATAAGAAAAATTACTTTAAGAAATGGTAGCAAATCGGTAGCTAGGCTTATATACAAAATGATAAAGGAGGTGTTGTATCCTTTCTAGAGACATTGGGTATGGTTGTATGATTATGATTTACACATTACATGTGTGATCTAGGTGGGTTATCAGGGACAAGTTAGTTTGTAATGATTGCACTTTATATATTATGATGCTTTGATCTTCACATTATGATTATGATGTCTTTACATGCTTAACTAACATGATTATGTATACTAACCCTATGTAATGTGTTAGACAAGTGATGTAGTTGGTATTTACACACTTGAATAGTAGTGTTATATTATGTGATGCTTGGATATGATTTTAGCATGTGAATGTGTAGAGCATTTGATATGAACCTGATGGGTTCAAACAGATTTTGACTTAGAGTTCTAGTATATTTGTTATGCATGTTAGGGGGGAAATTAAAAAAATAGAATTATGTAGATAATTTATATTTATAAAAATTTAAAATTAATATTAGATTATGCACATGATCTATGATGTGTGTGAGAAAAGAAACTTACCTTTTTTAAGTATATGCTTTAAGCATAGTTTTTGTTTGGTTTTTTTATACCAAATCCTTGCACTATAACCATTCACCCATAGAAATTGGGTTTCTATTTTTATTTTTCTATTTTTTGAAATACAAACAAAACTTGAGGCTATTCTTCTTTGATTTTCTTTTCTCCCTTGTTCCTTTTCAATCTTTTTTCGAAATTGTGAGCTTTGTAGATGGATTTTTCTTTACTCCAAATTTGGATTTGGGATTATTGTGGTCATATCTATGTGGGTCTAGAAATTTTGTGAAATGAAATAGAGTTTTGCCAATTTTTTAAGGATTGCATGCCTATTTCAAACTTTTTGCTGCAACAATTTTAATTGCTAAGATGTCTTTACCTTTTCTTTGTATTTTTGTGTTGGATTAGTATATGTGATCATGTGATGTATATATGTGGGGAAGATAGTTAAAAGATTAAGTTTGGATGTATTGTTTTGTAGATTTCCTAAAATTTTACTATTTTTGTTGCTATTTGTTTATCAATAAATATGTGATGTATGAAATGTTATGGACTTGTCAAACATTAGAGTTGATGTTAAGTCTAGCATGGTTGGAATATTATATTTTATGAGAATGTTTTTTTGTGCAAAAATTTATGGGAGTTTCAACTATTAATGGTTGTAATTAAATATTAGTATTTATTATTTTTTAATTAAACTTTAAATACACATAGCATTGCTTCTAGGATTTCAATTGAGGTGAAATTAATGTCATTGGGATCATCTTGTGACACATTTTCTAATCATGGAATTTATTTTTTCTTTTGGTATTTATCATCTAGGAGGTTACATTAGTGGTCATTTTTACAAAATCATATATAGTTCAAGGGCTATGGCTGTGGTGCCAAATTTTCATGGAATAAATATGATTGTTAAGTATGGATATATGTGGTCATGTTAAGTTTGTTTTGGATGTGTTGTGCTTGAAACATGTGTTGGCTTAAGCTATTCTAGATTTGTACAAGTTTTTGCAATGATGCTTGTAGCAGTCATTGGTAGGTAGTGCTATCATAAGGGTGTGGACTAGTTGGTGATGAGCCACCCTAGAGGTAGTTATGAATTTACCTGCACTAGGATGCCTTAGTGAAGCTCCTGTCTCATGCCTCATCCTAAGAGTGGAAGAGCATATGTGTGTTCATCCCTATGGCTGATACATGGCATAGGTGTGTTTATCCTGGTAGGTAGTCCTTCATAAGACTAATGGTTTTGGATCATAGGTTAGCGAACCCTAACATTGGTTGGGAAATAAAAGACTAATAAAAGACCTACAGGCAATGGCTATTTATGAGTACTCATGGCAACATTTCACATGCTACACTAAGTATGGATATGCTAGTAGCCACATGGAAAAGGTCTATATGATGATATCAATTTCTGAGTCATAACATCGATAATATATCTTGTGATTAATCTATGATTATGTGGTCCATGTGTTGTTTGATTGTATGGAGTAGGTATGATAACATGGGCATGATAGTAGATATGTATGTAGTGTGGTGTAATGAATGTATGATTAATTATGTTTGATAGTGATTATATCTATGACCATGTGATAGCCATCTATTCACTTTAGTAATGATTATGCTAGTGTTATGTGTGATATTGTATGTACATGTGTTGCTTTGGGCATGAACAAAACTAACAACTAATGTAAGTTGCCTTGTACCCCATTCCTCTTCTCTAGTGTAGTAGTTGTTGACCATTTAATAGAGAAAGTATAAAGGATTTCCACTCACTTTATACTAACTTTATTTAGTTACAAGTGGAAGCCATGGAGTGCAAGCGAGCACTAAGAGAGAGAAAAGAGGAAGGAAAAATCTTTGGGGATTGGTTTCTATGTACAGTAGTGTGGATTGTTCATATTTATATGACCCTCACTATCCTCTTATGTATATGATGATGTTTATGTTTTGCAATCTATGAGAGTAGTAAAAATTTTTGGTTTTTGTAGAGACATGCAATTCTATAAAATGATGTATTTGCTTCATCTTTGGTTCACCATGGAGTTTTGTACAATTTTATTATGTGAAAGATATCTATATCGAGTAGTTTATTCTTAATGTATTTTCATGCACCACCAGTTTCATAGTTTGTCATGCTTCCGTTGTGTTACTACTATCAATCTTAGGCATTACTTCATCCTAGCTAGGTGTGGTAGGATGGGGTGTTATAGGAGGTAACTATGGTAGAGCCAAAGCCAAACATGAGAACTTGGATAGCTTTTATGAGACAATAGGAAAAATGAAGGAGAAAAATCTATTTATAAATTGGCAAAAATTAGAAACAAGAAATGTAAGTACACTAATCATGTCAAATGCATCAAGCATATGTAAGAATTTTGGTAAAAGACAATGAAACATTGGATAAGTGAAAAAATTATTTTCAAGAATTATTAAATGAAAAATTTCTAAGATGAGGCATCTAATAAGAAGAACCAAATTTTGGTTTTGTTAATAAACTTCCCTTCTTTAAAAAGAAGATAGCCTTATTAAAGATGAAAAAATAGGAAAGCTATTAGATTAGATAACATTCTTATAAAAGCTTAGAAATCATTGAGAGATACAAGAGTTTCTTGACTAACACAATTATTTAACAAAACCTTCAAAGATGAAGAAATTCCAAATAATTAAAGAATTATCTTTGTTATTCTCATTTATAAAAATAAAGGAGATGTACATAATTATGCAAACTATAGAGGGATCGAGCTAATGAGCCATACTATGAAGCTTTGGGAAAGAGTCATAGAGTAGTGTTTTAGACTTGAATCAATAGTCTCAAAAAATCAATTTAGGTTTATACTAGGAAGATCTACTATAGAGGCTAGTTTTTGATGCGATAATTGATGGAGAAATTTAGAAAGCATAGAAAAAATCAGCCTATGATTGTCATTGATTTGGAAAAAGAATATGATAGAGTTCATAGAGATATTATTTGGTGGATCTTGTGAAAGGAAAACATCCTTGATAAATATATTAAAGTAATTCAAGACATGTATGAAGGAGCTACCACTAAAATTAGAATAACTTCTGGAACAACATCTAATTTTCTAGTCATGATAGATCTACATCAAGGGTTTACACTTAGATTGTACTTATTTGCTATTATTATATATGAATTAATAAATAAAATATAAGATAAAATCCCTTGGTATATGCTATTTGCAGATGATATTATGTTGGTCGATGAATCTCAAGAAAATATTTTTGCTAAAATGGAGAAGTGGAGACATGCTTTAGAATCAAAAGACTTGAAAATTAGCAGAAGTAAGATAGAATATATGGAATGCAATTTTAATGATAGCATATATAGTGGTGAAATAGAAGTGACTATTCAAGATAAAAGAATTCCCTTACTACAAATAATTTTGCTACCTAGGATCAATCCTTCGATTAAATGGTCGAATTGATAAAGATATCAGAAATAGAATTAAGGTAGGATGGTCAAATTAAACAAAAGCTAGTGGTGTGCTATGTGATAAAATAATACCAACAAAATTATAAAAAAATTACAAGAAAATAATTAGACTTTCTATGTTATATGGTGTTGAATGTTGTACAGTACAAAAGTGGCATGAACAATAAATCAGTGTAGTAAAAATGTGAATGCTTCAATGGATGTTAAATGTTACTATAAGAGATAAACTACATAATATAAACATCAAAGGAAGACTTGAAATGACTTATATTTCAAATAAGTTATAAGAATGATGGCTTAGATGGTTTGGACATGTGCAAAGAAGATTAGACAATGATCTTATAAGCAAAGGTTAATATATCACTATTCCATGAAAGCCACTAAAAGGAAGACTAAAGAAAACATGAAGAACGATCAAAGATGAATTGAAGAAACTATAAATAAATAAGCATCTAGCTCTTTATAGAGGCAAATGATAAAAAAGAACTTATGTAATTGATCCCATATTGTTAGAATAAGGCTAGGTTAATGGTGACATGTATATTTAAATAAATGTAATCATTTATCAATTTCTAAGGCAACATCACCCAACAACGATGGGACCAAAAAAGATTTAGAAAATTTCAAAAGTGGATAAAATATCTAACCCTCTTTAATCAAATCTATATCTATGGGGTAAAAAACTTTTGTTGATCACATGTATATTAAATAATTGTAATCATCCCATGAGTGCCCATGGGAACCAAAGAAGCTTTAGAAAATACCAAAAGTAGGTAAAAGATCCAATTTTCTTTAATCAACTTCATATGTATTGGGTAGAGAATTTTTCTTGATCGCATGTATATTTAAATAAATTTAACCATCCCATCATTACCTAGGCAATGTTTCCTATCAATAATGGAACCAAAAAAGATTTAGAAAATTCCAAAATTAGATAAAAGATCTAACCATCTTTAATCAATTCTGTATCTATGCGGTAGAGACTTGGAAATTTTTATTCTAGAAACAACCAAATAGGTTAAGACTCAACAACATAATATAGATCTTTCATATTCATAAACCTTTTTACTAAGTAGTTCAAAAATTTGGATGCTTTTTTTTTAAAAAACAAAATAATTATCCATGGCTCAACCACAAGCTAAATCTCTATTGTATATACTAATTAAGATACTACCAATTATGCCATTCATAGCTTGCATTTTCATTTTTTCCCAATAATTTTCAAGTCATAATATAAAAATTATTTGTTGTAATTGATTTCTCAAATGATGTTAAAATGTCAAATCTCAAAGTGATCTCCTCAAATATTACACCACTCTATAGGGCCCCTTGGTATAGTATGCTATCTAGTTATGTGGGCTAGTTAGCATATGATGTTGTTATGTGCTATATGATATCTTATGATGTTTTAAGACATTGATCTAAGTTTTTTGATGATCCATGATAATTATGACATAATTATGCATTGTAATATTATGAGATTTTTTAGAAAACATTGTGACTATTGGGAATAAAAGATTAAGGATAAAAGAAAAAGTTTAGTATTTTCATGAGATTTATGCATAGTGTTTTGTATTTATTCATTTGAGCTATATGATTATGCTCAGTGACTCTTGAACTTGTATGTGGCATGTGTATGTACAATATATGTGATGTGTTTATCATGGGTTTAATTGATTTTGGATTTCGAGTTCTAATGTGTGAGTTATATGCTTTTGAAATCTAGGTGTGTTAGTTTGAGCAAAAGAAAAAGTGTGGAACTTTACAAGATTTATTTTTAATATTCTATTTATATTTTATATAAAATGTAGTTTAAAAATATCCTTCTTTCTTAATTATATTCATTTCCTTTGTGTATTCTAGTTAAACTTGAAATCACCATTGTTATTTTTGCTTGTGTATTAAGCTCATGGGATCATTTGCGGATTGGATTTGGGTTTGTTGATGTTTCATGTGTTTGGGTTTGTAGGCTAGTTGGGTCAAGATGGAGTTATGTTTATGTGGAAAATTTTTTGTAGTTAATTTGGACTTTCATGGATTTCGGTTGTTGATGAGCAGCGAGGTATGCCTACACCCAACCATACGAATCACAAGCATTCACACACAATTTGGTCAAATTCTATGGATGGGACTAGTTTTGGAATCTAGATCATTAGGATTTGATCACAGTTCATTGTCTTCCCACTTAGACTAGTGGTAGCTTTGTCACATATGGTTTGGTTCAAAGTGAGGTATATGTTGTTGTCTAATTCTACTTTTCTCCTAATGATAGTAAAGGGGTAAACTAATTAACCTAATGAACAATGGAAAGTGAAATCTAACTAGCCTATGTGCAATGAGTATCTCTCCTTAATCATCCATATACATCTTGGACTTCATGAGACTACTTTTGGAATTGCCAAGTGTATGTCACTAGGTGTGCCAAATAATACACTACTAGATTACTAATTACTTACACTTAAATGCTCATGATTAAGGCATACACATTCTTCTTAATATTAGGAATAGTAAATAGCAATAAATGGAATTGTTTAACTAAGAAAAATCATAAATAATTAATAGTTAAAAGAAATAATAATTTAAGTGGATGATGAAATGATGGAAGTAATCTCGATCTTTATTGCCAGTCATGTAATGTGTCCAAGTACATCACACTTGAACAAAGATGTTGTATGACTACAAACATCACATTGCGGGCATGCACTAGGAAAATAAGAGGATTAAAAGAAAGACTATAAAAAATTGAAAACTAAAACTAAAATACTACTGCTTATTCCTTTTCTCCAACTAGGTGCCCAAGTGCTATATTTATAGGCTAACCTAGAGGAGATGACATTGGATATTTGACATTGCTTTTAGGCTCCGACATTTGATACTGGACGTTGGGGCTCTAATGTGAAGGCTTGAAAATTGATGACTCATCATACCCCCATGAATGAATGAAAACTTGTCCTTGAGTTAAACAAAATAATTTTTTACAAAATATTGAAAAGGTATGGGATTGTTGACTAACTTAAACAATGAACAAAATAATTGACTCTTGCATGCCATAGTGGTGTAATACAAAAATGGAACACATTATTGCAAAACAAAAATAGAAATAAAACAAAACCTGGAAAGCTCATGTGGTGCCTGAAGGTGGTGGCTCCTCCATTGGTTACTTCCCTTTGTTTCCAAGCTTTGAATTTGTAATGATTCAGCAACACCTACAACTTCTCCTCTTTTGTCCTTGAATCTTGTACTATCTAGGCTACTGAGCCAATGTGTGCTAGCGCTGGTACATCCCAAGGACATGGAAATTGTAGAAACATATGATTTACTTTACATACCATGCTGCAAATAGTCATCATTCCTCATCAAAGGTCCTAGCTTTGTCTCTAAGTTCATGACAATTCGTTAGTCATCTAGCTAGGTTTGATGCTACATCTTTCTATCCTTAATAATTGGCTTTGACCACCTTCAATTCTAAGTTTTCCACCTACAACTTCTACAAAGCATCCTTTCATTTTGCAAACTCTTTCTCATATAATACATAGGTGGTTGCCACCTATTTTTTAAGCTCATTTCAAGGTCAACCTATTATTAACATGGCAAGGTTGGCATATATGAGGTTATCCAATACCATGTATTCTTTCAAATATTCTATTTACAAGTCTTTATTCTTGACTTCCACTTGATGAACCAAGGCATAGCTATCCAAGATCGGCTGCCACTTAGGATTTTGGGCTGACAAGGAACTGATGTGGGCTTTGGACATCTGGATCTCTTTTTCATTAATCTACTTATACATGCCTACTTGGTCACAGAAGTGTTTCTTTAATTTCTCATGCTTTTTGGCCTCATTTTTCCATGTGCTAACTTCAATTTCTAACTTATGACAAATAGCATGAACCTCCTTCATTGAGAGGATTCTATTCTCCCTGGTTAATCTACTAATATCCTAGTTGGCCCTCACCAGTTATTCTCTCAACTAGTGGATGCTCTTCTCAAGAATGTTCTTTTATTTCTCTACTATGGTTAACCTTGAGTTCTCTATGGTGAGCTACTTATTTTCTTCTTGTGCAGTGGTCAATGCCTTTTTGTATGTGTGGGATTACACATCAACAATAGAGGCATTCCAAATTGCCTTCTCTTTTTCTTGTTCAGTAGGTGTGTTCTCCTTCGTTAGCTTGGTTATTTGCTCTATCCTAAATTTTTTCAGTTGGTTAGGCATAATAAAATGGATAGGATCTCATTGTTCAGCTCTCAAGGTAGCTAGCTCTTATTGTAGTCTTTGTATTTCTACTTCTGCATGCTATGCCCTGACTTCTGCCATGACCAACTTCCCTTTTGTGGCAATGAGGTCTGACTGTGTTGTAGTGACATCGCTAGGGATGTCAAATAAGGTGGTCATCACTTACCCCATCTTTAGCAGTCAATCAACCACATCCTCATGTATTGTAGAAGTCATTAAAGTCCCTACCAACATCTACGCATCTCTAGTTCCCATTAGATCTACCAAGGGCACAGTAGACACATTGAATGATTCCTTGATATGATCTATAATTACTTCTGCTATGCCTACTACATCCTCATGTTGTAGTACCAAAACTATGGCATATTCTTTACTTTCAAGCATTACCTAGAAGGATGTAGCATTTTCAAAGATTTTCCATGATCATCAGGATCTTTCTCCTCCTAATTGTAGCAGGATCTTCCCCCATGTTGGATCAGCTAAAACTATGGGTCGTATGACATCATCCATCACTCTAAAGAGGTTAAACTCATCCCTACTTCCCTAGCTGAAGACTTAAATGGTCTTTTGCAATTAGCTCATTGAGGGTCTGTAGTCTTGTGGCAGCGGCGGTAGTGGAGCTTGTATTATATTTCTACTTGTGGCTCTACCTCCTTCTCTGCTTCTTATTCTTTACCAAGATTTTTTCTTTGTGCCATAGGTTTTACAAGTTCAATGAAGGATCCATTCTCAGCCTTTCTAGGAATATCATTTGTATAACCCAGGGTCCCTACACTCTTGCACAACCTTATGATTAGACAAGGAAATGGAAGTGTTGGTTTCCCTACCTTCTTTTCTTCAAATCATTATTGAATTTCAATGAAATAAAACTAGGGAATATTAGCCACAAATTTTCCCATTAGAATAGCACTTCCTCTGGCTACATATGTAGAAATTCGATTGAGCCATTTTGTGGGAAACAAGTGGTAAGTCTCAATCTTGAAATATGTTCTCTCTTCTAGTCATTTCATTATACATTTTATCCTTCTTGCCATATGCCCACTTTAGCCATAGTTTTTTGGTCTTGGGGTTAGATCTAGTTGATAGATGGGCTATCTTAGCCCCTTCATATGGTAGATTAAGAGCTGTAGCAATATCTTTAACTGAAAAGAAGACGTTTACTCAACATATGTTGATGGTGGTGCCCTCATCTTTATTGTGCTAGAATTGATGAGTTTCTCCCAAGTACCACTCACAATTGTCTGACAAAATGGGTCACAAGGAGGATTCCTTGAGTTGTGTTTGAACTACTTCTAGAGAAAACTTCATGAATGGGCTAAAATTCATTTCCATGATGACCGATGATTGAGGCCAATGTGGACTTTTCTAGAAGGATAGCAAGGCAAGTAGGGGGAAATGTGAGATGTTGTCCTTGCTTGGGAGCTTGTGATTTTACAACCTCCCCTTAGACTGATTGTCTAGTAGTAGAATTCTCTTGGTGAATGTTGAAGGATTGGGCTTCCTACTCTACATGTTCAACATGTTCACCTTGCTAGCCATGGCCACCTCGTGGATGCTTAGTGGCTCTTTGCAAGGGTTCATCCTATGTGCCTCTTTTTGAGGCCATCTACAATCAAGCATGGATCAAGTTTTTACTAAGGTTGTATTAGTTATCATTAATTAGTTTATACCTTACTCACTACCTTAGTTCATTAAATTCTTAATGCATATGACTACAGAGTTAGAAAAATTTTCAAGAGAAATTCCCAAAAGGTGTCTATCATCTTTTACAACCCTTCACAATTGATTCCTGTTTCCTTATGTGTGGCTTATAATGATGGTTATGGTTCCTAAGGTGGAAAAATTTAGGTTTCTAGCATTAATATAATTGATTTTTCATGATAACACCTAAAGTTTCTAACACTCTTACCCTTATAGTACCTTCCAGGTGCTAGTAGATTTTAGCAACTTAGCACAAGTTTCACATGCAAGCACCCCCCATGACCAACTTGAACACTCCAGGTTTAGGTAGGTTTAAATGGTACAAAAATTAGAGTGGTAGAGAGCTAGATATCGCAAGTGGAAGATAAGTGCATAGAGCTTTGAGTCACAAGATAAAATTTGAACAACTTATCAAGTGGCAAATGAGGAAAATGAAGTTAGATCACCATGGGGATCATCTATATATAGGGCATATATGGCCCGACGTTGGGTATGTGACATTACGTCAGACCCAACATTGGGTAGGCAACGTCAGGGTCCATGAATTTTCACTATATGGGGTAGCTAAACATGGAAATTAAAGCTTTGTGAGATGTTGAAAGGTTTGAGGTTAGGTCTAGAGTTTGAGGTAAGTGGAAAAATTAGTTTGAGGCACCAAAAGTGTGATAAGGTGGAGTCGTCGATGTGGAAAGCACAAGAATGAGCAAGAAAAAGGGCATTAAATTTCTGTTGTGGGATAGATCAAGTGATATGGAATGGGAAACAACAAATTATAGCAATTAAGTGCTTGAAAGGTGAAGAATTATGTGGCTGTGTCAAACAAGTACAAGTTACAAAAGTTACACAAGTGGATCCTCCCCAAAGTAGGCTCTACCCTATGATGGCCTTGTGTAACCACACCTAAAAATATCTGTAGGCACTAAAGGGGTTGAATGCAATGCATACCTATGAAACAAAACACACATGTTAAAACCACCAAGTTGAGATAATAACTCTATGTTACACAAAACCACAAGTTATGATTGCATGGACAACAAGATGAGATGGACTGTAGAAAGAATTGTAGAAATTATGACTAAGGTCATACCATGGTCATAATGAAGCCTTGTGTGTTATTCATCATTAAATAATCATGAGTCCTTCTTCCCAAGATTTAAACTAAGTCCAAACCACACTTCACTAACATTACATCATGTATTCCTATTAGTGAACAACCATAAGACTATCATAGTTGCTAGGAGTAACATCACTTGTCATTTTGTTCAAGGGAGGAGTCTTTATTGATGGCACACACACATGTTTTTTTTTTTCATTTTCACTCTCTTTTTCAATTCTGAGAAGCCACCAACCTTCAAGCATGGGTACATGTCTTTCCAGTGGGACCCACAAAAGTTTATTTAATGCCATTTTAGGTTACTCTTACTTGCATTTTTTATTAGATCTACAAGGATATGGTTACAACCTCAACAACATGATAGAACATACAGAAGTGGCCAAAGAGAATCAATGAATCCCCTTGATGTCACACCCTTCACATTCCATCTTAGTTCTGCACTATTCTGTTTGGACATAATGCTCATAGATTTATTATTAGGTTGGATGATGGAAAAGATTATCATTATGACTAGGGCAAGAACCTCTTATTAATGGAATGGGTGGATGGATTTCATGGTATCAATGTTTGAATAATCAATCTCTTATGACTTGATAACATAGAGAAAACCCCATCTCAATGGGAAACATGATTGTTTTATTCACAAGAAAGATTACATAACAAATAGAAAAAATTGGAAGAAATAGGAAAAAGTGGATCAAGAAATAGAAAAATGACAAAAACTATTAAAAAAAGGATAAAAAGCACTTAAGAATCCTAAAGATTAGAATGGGGGGTAACCCCCACAACTAGACATTTGGCCATGACAAGGATTAATAAGTGGATAAATAGGATCCATTTATATATGAAACATTGGTAACTATTCATGCCCTAGCCACTGGGTGCCTATTAGTCATGTGGCAGTTGGGAAGAAAAATTTTTGGGCACACACTTGATTATTAAATGCATGGTTGATTAGGATATAAGGTGTGTTCGCGTTACAGACATTTGGCCCATGATTGTACCCTTGATCATGATATGGTATGCATAGATTTATTTGTCTTCCCACACCACTAGATTCAAATAAATAGGGTGTTGAACATAATATTTGTGTAGTTTTAGTGGATAAGGCTGATTTGATGGTGGCCTTCCCCATGACTGTGGTGGTTGCCACTGTAGTTGATGACTATGTTGAGGCTGGTAATAAGTCCCCCTAGGATTGTATAGTCAGTTGTGGGACTATCTGTAATTACCTTGTGGGAGAGGAAATCTCCTAGGCATGTGTTTTTGCACAAACTTTGGATTTAAGGCATCTGCCTAATACTCTTGTATATGCAACAATATTGGGCAATGGTCCTTCATATGGTCATATATGCAAATGTCGCATCCATTATCTTCATCTATGGTTGAGACTATAGCCCCACTTTCTTTAGCTACTTTTCTTATTTTCCAAAAAGTGTTCATGGTTATTTCTTGGTTTTGTATCCTTTGTTAATTGTGATTTCTTGGCTTACTTTGTAAGATCTTCTCCTTGACCATCTCAATGAGAGTTGTAACATTTTCATATATTTATTCAGACATCCTATTAAACTTTACTTCAAGTTCATCAATAGACTTCTGTATCAGCAAGGTTTGTTGTGGAATCACCTTATCAGAAGTGGCTTTATTATCCTTAACATAGATCTAGGCCTCCTTCTATTGAAGAGTTGGATCCCATTAATATTTCTCAACATTCTCCCATTTTCATATCTCTCCTTCTTTTTCCACACACTTGATTAGCTCTTTGATCTAATGGGCTTGGAGCTCATATAATTACCTTGGGGCATACATCCCAATGATATCTCTTGTTTAATTACAAAGACCATCTATGATGTGGAAATGTTACCTCTCCTTGGAGAAACCATGGCTTGGGAATCTATTCAATAAGGCATAATATTTATCTAAGGCCATGTTCAGGGGTTCATGTTGTCCTTACTCCCACTCTTGGATGTATCTCCTTAAATTGGACACCCTTTCATAGGTTTGGTATTTCTTGTTGAAAAGTTCTAGCATTATGGATAATTAGCAAATTTAGTTCAGTCTCAATGATTGATACCACACTTCAGCTCTATCAATTAGTGTCCTAGGAAAGAGCTTAAGCTTTTGCCACCCATTTTCAATGTTGTAGAAAGCATAGGCATCATGGAAGTTTTGTAAATAATGTTGCAAATCTAAATCATAACCTCCTACAAATTTAGGAATATTATTCAAGTCAAGCTTAGGTAGGTGACTCTTTTTGTAATGCCTATGAGATATCTTAACAACCTTTGTGATATGCATTAGGCTCTTAATGGCCAAAAAGGGTTCATTTTCATCAAACATGTTGTGAGAGGAATTTCTATCTCTAGTCATTTGATTATGATGATGTTGTCTATGTTCATGATGACATATTTGATTTCTCCTATGGGTTTGATATCTGTTTTTGCTTCACCCCTCTATTGGAGCTTGATCTCCATACCTATGTTCATCTTTATCAAAACTAGATGTTGAAGGGAAAGAGGAAAATGAGGGACTAGAAGAATTTCCATGGCTTTTATGGTGGTTTTTTAGGCCCCTTGATTTATCATTTCTAGGTTTTGAGGAGGTTTTAGGTGTTGAGGCCTTCCCTAGTTTAGGACTTACTTCATCTTCTTTAAGATTGTCTACATTAGGTGAATGTAGTCTTTGGGTGTTGTTAGGGTGGTCATGAACATAAGAAACCCCTACATAAAGTTGGTCACTCCAATCTTCTTCATCATATATCTCGTTATTTCTCTAATGAATGAATTTTCTATATAGTGCATTGTTACTTCTGTGTGAGAGAGACATTGTCATTGGTTTATGGTGTGTGTGTATGTGTTTTAATATTTCCTGAAAGATATATCATTAATATTGTTACAATGATTGTGTATAATATAACTAATCTAGATAACTAGCACCATCCCTAGAAACAATTCTAATGATGAGTGGTGAGGTACCCCTACACCCAACCATACGAATTATAAGTGTTCACACACAATCTAGTCGAATTCCATGGATGGAACTAGTTATGGCATCTAGATCATTAGGCTTTGATCGTAGTTCTCTATCTTCCCATTTGGACTAGTGGTAGTTTTTTCATGTATGGTTTATTCTAAAGTGAGGCATATGATGTTTTCTAATTCTACTTTTCTCCTAATGACAATAAAGGGATAAATTAATTAAGCTAATGAACAATTGAAAGTGAAATCTAACTAGCCTATGTGCAATGAGTATCCACCCTTAATCATCCGTGTATAGCTTGGACTTCATGAGCCTACTTTTGGGATTGCCAAGTGCATGCAATTGGGTGTGCCAAAGAATACACCACTAGACTACCAAGTACTTACACTTAAACACTAGTGATTAAGGTGTACATATTTTGCTTAATAATAGGAATAGTAAATAGCAATAAATGGAATTTTTTAACTAAGGAAAACTGTAAATAATTAATAGTTAACAGTAATAATAATTTAAGTGGATGCTACAATGATGAAAGTAATATTGATCTTTATTGACAATCATGTAATGTATCCAAGTATATCATACTCGAACAAAGGTGTCATATGATTACAAACATCACACTGCAAGCATGCATTGGGAAAATAGGAGGACTAAAAGAAAGACTATCAAAAACTAAAAACTAAAACTAAAACTCTACTACTTATTCCTTTTTTCAAAATGGGCACCTAAGTGCTATATTTATAGGCTAACCTAGAGGAGATGACATCAAATATCTAACATCACTTCTAGGCTCCGACATCGAGTATTCGATGTTAGGGCTTGACAATTGATGACTCATCAATTGCAATTAATAAGTTTCCTTTACTGTTCTTCTATTTCTCTTTCTAATATTCAAGTATGTGTCCTTATGTGCATAGGAGTATGGGACAAATAGAGATTTGGATGTTTTGTATGTTGGTTTAGCTTAGCATGCCATGATTATACCATGGGTTTGTGATGGTTTTTATGTATGGAGTCTTTTGTATGAATATGATTAAGACTATGCATTATGGATCCTTTTTGGATGCTATAAGATTCTATTACAATGCTCCAGAGGATTTATGTATTCTGCTTCTATGTTTCTGTAATGTATTGACTAATTTTAGAATTCTCAGGTGGCAACCTTATGCAAACCACAAGTCATGGTTGACTCACACTCTAGTCATGATGTTTATTTAGTTGCAAATGCAAGTTGAAGTTGATGTGTGGCCAAGTTGTAATGTTTATTTACATGAAAAATATATTGGGTGCAAGTCATGATCCATTTGTTGTAACAATAATGATCCTAATGGAAGTTGCAATGGGAAAACTGAGAATTTCATGTTCCATGTTCATGCACAAGTTGAGTGGTAACAGAGTTGCAACCTAGTCATAGTGAAGGTTGTGATCCCATCTCAAGTCACTATTCATAAAAGAGCTAGCCTCAAGTTACATTCTATAGAAAAGATAAGGAAATTATACATCATAGTTATGAATTAGTTATACATATGAGCATGTGAATTTGTGTATGAGTAGGTATGTGTAAAATTCACTCATGGAATTATGTTTTTTTGTTCTAGAACAATAAATGCTTTGATATTATGATGGTCATACACATGACATGTGTATATATGAGTTGTATTTCAGTATGCTTATGAGTTTTTATAGTTGAGAATATGAAAGTGGTATTAATTTAGGCTTGATGTGGCATGGCAATGTCATGGTACCCTTACCATCAATCATATATATAGTATGTGTCATGATGTGATGTGTATGCTTGCATGTAGGATCAAGTAGCAAAAATTGCCTATAACTACTAGTTTTTAATGTATGATCATAAATGTGACATGTGTTGTCAATGAATTTTTTCTTTGGCTTAAGTCAGTGTATTATGATATATGATGTGCAATGACATATGTAGCACTCATTATTTGTGGTTGCTCAGCAAGAAAAGCTAGCATGAGAGATGTAGTTAAGCTCTTATCTCTAGTATCATCGTAGGCGTGGGATAGTGTAGGTATGTTTTTTTTATAGTTGGTACATGATATAGGTGAAACTTGACAACACCCATGATCAAACCTCTAAAAGACTAGTTATGACATCTCATTCTTAGATATCATGGTAAATGTCAAAAATTTGTAATATTTGATAGTATGCATAAAGAAGATAATAGGTTAAATGCACAAAGAAAATGAAAAGAATGCTTTATTAATGTAAAATATTATAAATGGATCATGCTATAGGGTTTCTTGTGATTATCTTTCTTTGAAATATATCCCTTATAAGTAATCCAACATTTCCACAATAGTTAGGCTTGTAACCGACTAGAAGGAATGGCTAGTCTTCTTCCTATCTTGCTTTACTTGACACTCATTACTTGTCATTGATGGCTCCACAACTTTAATTCTTAGGGATTAATGAGCGGTAGGCTATTCCAAAACCCCACCATACAAGTCATGAGTGCATGTGCATGACAAAATTATAATTTGTGGATGGAAAATATAAGTATGCTAGAAGTTAATAGTAGGCTCATGATTATTATCTTCCCACTTTAAGTTAGTGAAGTTCAAGTGTATGATTTAACTCTCAGTGAGACATATGATCAGTTGATGTTGTTGGACTCATAATACTCCTAGTTGTAAATATAATGAAAGTGAGGTTAAAATCTAAGTCTAAGTAATGATAGGAATGTAAATATACTCTAGCCTATGGTGATGAGCATCTAGTCCTGGCTTGCCAATCATGTCTTTGGCTCATGCAACCATTACTGGGATTACCAAGTCAGTTAACTATTGAGAAAATCATGTGAAACCACTACTAGCTTATCAAATAATTACACTTTAATGCTCCAAACCAGCCATACTCATTCTACTTAACTATAGAACATGAAAAGTAAAGAACTTTGGAATTGTAAAGTGCTAAGCTAAAGTAAATAGGAAAATTAAGCTAAGTAAAAAAAATAACTAAGGGAATACTACAATGATGAAAAGAAATCTCGATCTTTATTTCCAAACATGAATTGTGCCCAAGTACAATCTACTCAAATGAAGATGTTGTACAACTACTCAATACCACACTGTGGGCATTCACTCTCTATCATTAACTATAGAAACAAACTACAAGAGTCTAGTTAAGGGTGGAATAAAATTTTTTGTTAATAGTGCAACCAAGTATTGGTATTTATAGGACCACACATATCCTAAGACTTCACATCAATGATGATGTAGCATGAGCTATGATATCGTAGATACAATAGTGTTCTTGGGAAAAATTATTTTATCAAGTATAAATATCTTAGGTCAAATCTCTAAAGGTTACCTCAAGAGACATGCTCATTATTACAAGGTGCACTTTTGGATCTTAATTAGAAGTTGCCCTTTTGCATCTAATTACAGTAATTACAACACTTCTTATGAAGAGGCATCATCTTTTTGTTTTTGGAATAACACCATTTGGAAATGGGGATGTCATAATCTACCTCCCTTAGGTTTCATTCATCCTCAAATGAGTCCACATTCATGATATTTTCTCTAGCTCTAGTGTTCCTCCATGCTCTAATGTTCTAATACGTTGATTTCTCCTTATGATTTGAGGTTGAATATCTTATTTTTATCCTATTTATTTTGTAAAAATAAGGTAAGTGAGAGGAATATGTAGGAAAATAAATCTTATTTTATCTATATTTACCTCTTTCTCTAAGATAGTTACAAGGGATGAATTACAGGTATACCAACCATGAAGCACTAGTCCTAATTAGGGTTACACAAAGTGTAACTCATATATGATTTTCCAATTGAAGGTAAGAAAAATCCATATTCCCAACTTGCATTACCCTTCTTAGTTACCTAATTAAAATATAAATTAAACAATGAAGAAAATAGGAAGGTTATGAATAAAAGTAAGGTTAATAGTCTCCTTGATCTTCATCAACCTCATGATTCAAGAGATGTAGTTGTAGTTTTACCATAAAGGGTATATGATCAGATGGCCTTGTTTGGGATGGTAGGGCTTGATCTTGCTTTTTAATTTCTTCCTTAGGAATTAACTAAACTAGATTGATAACTTGGAATAATTGGGCATCATACCAAATATAATCAAGGGTATTGAAACATGATGTTAACCCATCTTCATTAGTCATAGTAGCATAATTGGTAAATTGTGGTTTTTGATTAGTATTGTTCATTAACATCATTTGTTCTTGAACTCTCAAATTTGTCTTATCTATTGAATATTCAAAATAGCTAGAATATGCACTAGCTAATGAAATTACATGATGGACTAATAAGAACATATTTTAGAATTAGAATAACAATTTCCATGGCAAGACTTCTTATAAGAAAAAGACATCAGTTAAATTAATGGGGAGATGAAGGTAGGCGGCCAAGAGATGAGGGTCTTCTTAGGTTGTGGCTATGGTTGTGCCCATGGTAGCACTACTAAAGTGCATGTGGCTTTGTGGCCTTCTTGTAGTGCATCCACACCTCACCCCACTACGGTCAAGTTACATAGTTCAATAGCCAAACCTTATGACCCCACTACAATGTGGCATGACTTAGCCTCATAGCTAGTTACAATGTCACTAGGGCTTAACATGTGCCATTTTAAAAATATATTTTAATATTCTTTTAATCAACATATATTAGGCGATTGACATGGTGGTTACCTAAATGATGGATAAGATTTTAGTTTGGCTAATGGAAGGTTTTGAGTTTATTTCTTAACATTAAAATTTTAACTTTTTATCATTAATTAACTAATTAATTGAGACTTGAAAAATGAGAATCTTTGAATTTCAATATCTTCTAAATTGTAAGTTTAATTAGGATGAAATTAGTACTATTGAAATCATTTTGATGAATATTATGCATGGGCATGTTTTAGATTTTAGAAGCTACATTAGATTTTTAGGATTTGAAAGGATCTAAATAGCCTATTTTATTAAATTGGTCCTTACTACACTAACACAATGGCAACATAAGGATTTATAGCTAACTTAAACTCAATTATAAATGATATACCAGCTCTTAGATAAAATGTAACACATATGACTTCATAATTTCAGAAGTGATGTAAGCCTATTCCCTTGCATCATAGTAATACCCTAGCAAGGTACTAAGGAGAAGTAAGATATTACAACATTATTCACCTAGTGTTGGTTTTCCTATGAATCTCTTGGTAATAATCCTTATTAGCTAAATAGGGATAATAAAATTTTATGGCTAGGTTAAATTCCTTAAACTTACTAATGTATAAGTCCTTTATATAGGTAAATGATGAATTCTAAAAAACAGAAAGTTTTAAGACTTAGGCCATGGTTACTATCCTTACTAGGGAAACTTAATAATAGTCTTAATCAATTAATATTCTAATAGTACTATAGTCTAGGTAATAGTTATTTGGACTAATGTATCCTAGTCTTACCAACATCTCTTGAAGTTGATGTACCTTGCTGAAGTGTAATAAGATATCTTGATCCATGATAGCTATAAAAAGTCACTATAAAAGAATCTTGTAGGTTACTAAGGCCTATCTTGAACATGATGTCTATTTGAGGTTCTTTTGTAGATGTGTGGTATGGACTCAATCATTTATGAAAATCATTGCAAGAGTATCTTTTGGCTTACATGGATCATCTTGGACATAATGTGCATCTAGTGGTGGTCCCATGGTTCTTCCTAGATCATGGGTTCATGGTTCATTATTGGATTATAATTGATCCCTGATTTTTATTGGCCCTTGGTTATGGTTTACTCCAATATCAAATGTAACATTCCATTTCTAGATATCATGGAAAATGTTGAATATTTCTAACATTTAACATTATGCATATAGAAAATAATAGGAAAAATATGAAATGAAAATAAAAAGAATACTTTATTAATTTAGAGTAGTGTATCTAGATCATTCTTTGAGGGTTCTTTAGTATTATCTTCATTTAGCATCTTTCCCTAAGAGGAAATCTAGCATTTCCATCATGATTAGCCACAAGGGATGGCAAATCCTCTTCCTGTCTCACTTCACCTTGTACTTGTTACTTATCATTAACGACCCCATAAATCCATGTTCATATGACCTCTAATTATTGGGTAAAAATACCTTAGGTCAAACCCTTAAAGGTCACCTTGAGAGACATGCATATTATTATAACCTTCCCTTTCAAGTCTTGTTATAATAATTACAATACTTGTTAAGAGGAGACACCATCTTTGTTAGGGAGTAACATCATTTGGGAATGGGGACATGATACTAGTGGTTTTGGGTCATAGCTTGATGGACCCTATCAGCTATTGGGATTAATAATGAGACTAATAAAAGATATGTAGGCATTTGATTTATGATTACTCATGAATACCAATCACGTAACTACTTCATGGGTTTGTGTTTAGCTAGTATTATGTGTTTGTCTAATCTTGGTTGTGATGGGTGTGTTTATGATTATATACATTATGGTCTTATGATGGTTTGTAGTAGCAAGATTTAAGGCTTAGGATTATATCACTCTTGACTCATGTGATGTGACTTATAGCTTAGTAGCACATCCTTATATATGGTTGGTTTTATGCATGTACTTTCTCTAGGCATAGGTTACCATGTGTATGTCTAGTATGATTATTTTAAGACATTGATTACATATGAGTCAACATATGTGATGTTGAGGTGCTAGTAGCCATGTATGTACTATATGTGTGTATTTATGATGTAATATTTTTTGTACATGTAGTTCTTAAAGCACATGCAATACTAACATGTGATGTAAGGTTCTCTCTCTCTCCTCATTCTCTTATTCTAGTGTGATTCTTGTTAACCATTTGGTAGAGAAAATGTAAAGAATTCCAACTTCATTTATACAAGCCCTATATTTTGCAAGTAATGGAGTTGAAGATGCACAAGGACATGATAATCGATGGAGAAGATGGAGCTATGAATATTGTGTATATTTATACATTGATGTTTATGTTTCTATGGTTTTTGATATAATTAGTCAATGAGATGAGTATTTGTATAAATGACATGACAATAATGTATATGATATTTGGAGGATGTGGAGAGCAAGCTTGATGCATTTTGAATTGATCATGTTATATGGTTATTAGTATTTTAGTTTTGTTAGTAAATATATTATGTGATTTTAATTTATAGTGGTTGCTTCCACATTGCGTATGTTGATGGGTTGTGTGTATGCTATTTAATTAGCATTTGATGAGCAATGAGTAGACCCTATGCCCAACCATTCAAATCAAAATCATTTATGCATAATTTGGTTGAATTCCAAGGACTTTTAGGCTTCTATGTACAGTGGTCTAGGAGGTGCATCAACTATTGCAATTGTTGTCTTCCAAGTTACACTTGTGAGTACAAGGGTATGGTTAAGTATAACTAAGATATATGATTTTTATGATGTTTAATTTTTTTATGTTCTAAGTTGCCTAAGAATAATGAATAATGAATAAAATAATTAATTACTAAATTAATCTAATAGCTAGCTAACACTTAACTAATCTTAACATAAGCATCAATTCCCACTTACCGTACACATCCTGAACATGTATAATGCTACTGGGTTACCAAATGTTAAGTGTTATCAGGATTACCAGGCATTACACATATGCTTGAAGTGGTCATACTTACTTTTACTATTTAATTTATCTTAATTAATTACTTTATTACTTAAAAAATTAAAGAAAATTACTTAAAATATTTATTACTTAAAGAAATAATTAATCTAGTCTAAGTGTTGCAAGGTTTGATCAAAAAGCTCATCTTTATTGACACACACATTGAAGTGCTCAAGTACGACAATGCTTGAATAAAGATCCATACAATCTTTAACTCCTACTGAGGACACTTAGAAAATATTCTAACTTTCAAGTAGCAAAAAATGCCAAATCTTCACTACAACTATGAAATCTAATGCCATAACTGTGATGGAAGGTGCACATTTATAGGTATAATAGGATGCCTCATTGATGGATACATGTCAACAAGTAAAACCCTGCATCAATGATATTCCATTGATGGGGTCATGTTGACATGGCCAAATCATGACGCTTCAACATATCCCCATGACTAAATGAAAACTTATCCTCAAGTTCTTTACAAAATTTTGAAAGGTATGGAATTATTGATTGACAAAATAAATACACAAACAACACAACAAAAACTAAGTGCCTAAGTGTATGGTTTTATAATTATTACAAAATTTTTGTGTTCAAGATAAAAAATTGAACACTAAGACAAAATTGACAAATACAATTCTTCAAATGGAATGAAGACTTTGAAGAAGATCAAATGGTCCTAGGTGGTGGAGGATCTTGAGGCTCTGAAGGATCTTCTCCTACTTTGGCTACATGTAATGGTTAAGGCAATTTTGGTTGTCTTGTGGTAGCTACAACTTCTGGTGGAATATGAAAGACATCTAATAGTGCCTTGATCTTCTCCTCCTCACTCTTGGGATCATTGAAAATTCATGTGGCTTTGCCAATGTGGGTTGGAATGGGGATATCCCACAAACAAGGCATTGTAGGAAACAACTCCTTAACATTCATGAACTAGGTAACAAACTATTTACATTCAATATCGAACACTCTGATTGCATTGGGAATCTCTTGGTAGTTGTTGATTTTCTTGGCTAGGTTCTTAGTAGTTGATTTTTGATTAGTGAACTTCACTTTGAGAACCTCAAGTTCAGCATTGGCAATCTCAAGATTCTACTTGGTATCTTTGCGATGCTTGAACTCTACCTTGTAGAGCAAGTGTGAGCTAGCCACTTATTTCTCCAATTCTAACTATAGCCTACCAATAGTTAGCATTGCCAAATTTTCATAATAGAGATTGGTAAGCTCCATGTACTCCATCACATCCTTGATTTGGAAGTCTTTCATGCAAATCTCTCCTTTTTTGTAGTCATTAAGCCCATTAAAGATAGGCTACCAAATATCACCTCCTTCCTTGAGCTACTAGAGGGCCTTATTGATTTTCACCTTCATCATCTAAATGTGCTTTTCATTGATTTCTTTCTATAGACCAACTTGATCTTTGTAATGGTCCTTGACTCTCTCAAATTTAAGAGCCTCATTCTTCTAAGAGGCACTCTCTATCATGGATTTTTATCGAAGGGCTTAAACTTCCTCCATGGAGAGATTTCTATTTTTAGCTACCATTCTCCTCAATTTATTATATACTTTGGCTAGCTACTCCTACTATTTATGGATAAAATCTTTCATTTGTTGCTTTTTCACATCAACATTTCATAAGTAATGATTTTATATTGTCAAAATTACATTCTCATGGCACATCTAGACTAAGTCCTTTTGAATGGTATATGTTTTGGAATTGGACATAGACTAGTTAAAGATGATTATCTTCTTCTTGTTCTCAACCTTTTTGAGCTTGTTTTCAAGCTACTTGAAGGCTTCATCACATGTTAGTATGGGATTGAAAAATGTGGGATCAACAAGACACGCTCTTAATTCAGCAACCTCCACAGCCAAGTGTTGGTTTTCAGGTTGGACTATTTCAAGTTGTCCCTTTAATATGATGTGTTTACCCCTAGCTTTTAGCAACTCCAATTAGGTTATAGTGATTATATTCAAAAGGTCAAAGATATCCAGAATTGGTTGCTCAGTTCCCACTAGTTGGTCCAGCAACTCCTTGTGTTGGGCTACTCTTAATCTACCACTAAGGATTCTTGCAAACATTTGTGCATATTTGATTTTAAAAATTTCTAGTAAAGGAATATTAGGTGCATTTAATGTTTCAATAATTCTGTTAGAAATTACCTATACCACTATCTCTTGCCCATGATGCTGCATCAATAAGATAATTACTCCCTTGCCCTCATCTAGAGGCACCAAAAAAGTAGCAGCATTCAAAGATATTTTTGGGAATTGTTGTCATTGCAAAAGAGATACCATTACCTCTTAGGAAATAGGATTTGATCTTGTAGATATTTGTGTTCTTTGGGCTAGGAAAATTGGCCCACCTCCTTTCATCTAATAGTTCAAGCCACTTCATTAAGGTGGCTCATCGTTGGGTAATACATAGATGGATCACCACCACTTGTTCTTGATTGTTGCTCCTGCTCTTACAAGAGATACTCTTAGATCTCGTGCATGCACTCATGGGTAATGTAAGACTTTGGTGTTGTGTTGTGAGTAGGTAGTGAGGTGGTTATTTTTGTTCCTCTTCTTGGATGACTTTGGCAAGAAGTTTTTCCTTCATCATATCCACCTAGGAAGTGAATGGAGCACATCAGATAGTGTCATTAATATAGTGTGTTATGCATCCCCTCTTGCATAATTTCTAAATGAGACATGGAAAGGAGAGTGCCTTCCTTCCACATTCATTTTCTTTACACTACTTCTCTATACAAAGATAGATCCATTGTGGAAGGTTGACTAGGAATCAACCACTTAGAGAGGCACATTCACGGGTTGAGAAGGGTGTGATCTTGCTTAGCCTCACCATGGGATTGAGTTGAAAGGTTGAAATCTTAAAGTATACACACTCCACCATGGTTAGTGCATCAAACTCCTTACATTTGACTCCATAACATTGCTGCATCCATTTCTTCATGATGTTAGGATATACTTGCATGGGGATTTTACCAAGGTTGGCCCTAGTTTCTAGTAATCCAAGCACCTCTGCAATGGCTTTCACTAAGTAGGAAATTGAAATGTCCTTGATCTTTATTGTTGAAATGGCTTGTTGATTATTCTAGAATAGGTATGTCTCTAACATGTACCACTCCCTACTAGAAGTGATTATGGACCACATGGGATAGTTTTGCTAGTGAGCTTTAACTTCTAGAGGTACGAACTTTAAGAAAGGTCAAAATTTTAACTCTTGAAGCACTAATTTCTAAACCTCCTTGTTTGTGATTTTCTTGAGGCAAGCCTTGGTCAAGGTAACCCCAAGGTTCAGTCTAGGCTATGGTGCCACATCTTGATGAGACTGTTCTATTGTGGCCATTTCTGTGAGAATCTATCAAATAGATTCCACTTCGAGAGCCAGTTCAGGCTCTTCCTGAAGAGGTCCCATGGCATGGGTTTCTACTTGCTCATGTGCCTACTCTTGGCCCCTTTCTTTTCTTAGTAATTTGTCCCTTGGTTGGGATAGTGATCCTTCCTATGTGTGCTTTCATTTCAACATCATCTATGATCACAACATAGCCAAGGATTAGCATTCATGTGTAACTTATAATATTTTAGTACCTTCTCTCATTAGGTAGTTACCCTTAGGCTAAGTTTTAACCATGGTAGATTGATTATTTTATTCTTATTTTGATGATTTTTAACTTTGAATGTTACTAAATCTTAATGGAAGGGTTTAACTTTCATGATTTGATGTTTTCATGTTGATTTCTTAGTTAAATCTTTATGGGAGTTAGACATTTTTTCAAAAAAAAAAAATCATCAAAAACTTAAGGTTTGTGGCCCCCATGATGAAGAGCTTACCTCTGGTAGCTACCATGTTGAAGAATGAAGTGAATTAGACAAACAAGTAGAAAGATATGGCTCTTGGAAGGTTTTAGGCTTTGGAAAATTGAAAAACCCCCTCTCATTTATGAGAACATGTGAAAAATTGCTAAGTGTTCACATGTATTTATAGGATCTTTTTCCTTGCATTAACAGGACCTTGTCAATAGGGTCACGTTAATGGGAGGGATGCATATATAAAGTCCCATTGACAGAGGTGTTCTAGAAAATTTTTCACAATGAATATCTTGAAAAATACGAGTTTTTACATGAAATTGGAGTCTATAGAGAGCTAGAAAAGGCATGAACATGATGAAATGCTAGAAGAGGGCTTGGAAATTCATAAAATTGGAGAATTTAATGGAAGAATGAAATTTTCATAGAGAAAATGCCTCAAGGAATGCATAGTTGGATGCAACCAATGGGGCACACAAAATATTTGACTATGAAAATGCCTAAGGATAAGGAATTTAACTAACCCAACCAAGAGGCATGTAAGTGGATCCTCCCCATAGTAGGTTCATGCTCTTTTTGCACTCGCATAACTTTAACTAAGGAGTCCATGGGTCCCATAGTTAATTAATGGTTATGAAAAGTTAAGGACAAAATCGAGAAGAATCTACTTAAGAATTTCAACACATCAAACAAAGACATGAAATTGGTAGTAAGGTGAGTTATGGAAAGCATTGATGGATGAGAGAGAAGATGGAAAGGAGTTCTAAATTATGGTCACATGAAGTCCCTTATGGATCTTATGGTTAAATGACTTAATAAAGTTCATCCTTACTCTAAATCAAAACCAATAACTTTCAATGACTTTGCATCACCACTCTAAGGCCATACCATCCCCTCAAGACACAAGAATGCTCCCTTAGATCAATCATCATTCCTTATTTGAGAAGAGAAAAAATCAAGTGAGAAAGGGCCTTAGTTAGAGGGGACCTTTAGGCATGGGTAACATGTCTTTCTAGTTCCATAACTAGTGCTTATAGCCTGTTATTTTGTCTAAGGGATGTGCTTTGAATTTCCATCATGTTTTTTTTTGAATTTTATGTTTTTATGGATTTTTCAATGGGAACCACACCATACCAAGTCTTTTAGCTTCCTTTTTATTAGTCAACAAAAAATGGTAAGAGATCCATAAAAACAAAATTACACTTGAGTAAGTAGAAAGGTACAGAGAGTATTGAATCCACTTGAAGTCACACCTTTTTCAAACCTTTGAATCTTTCCAAAGTTTCACAATTACCAAGGTCACAAGTTCATTAAAGTTCTATTAATGAAAAGAAATCTCATATTTCGGACACTAGGAAGATCATAGAGTTTGTGAATGGGTGGATAATGTGGCCTCACTTCCTATTCCATGAAAAATAAACCATGTCTTAATCATCAGTCATTAAAATTCAAAAATAGAAACCAAAAATTAGCAATTAAAAAACATTAAGTACAAACCACCATTAGTAATAGTTATAGCATCATTGTGTCCTATTGGTAGCAAAGAAATTTATTAGAAAATAAGAAGGAAATTTCACACCAAAATAAATTAAAATATAAAAGAAATTGTAAAATATTCAAGAAAGTTAAAATGTACTAATGATGTTGTAAAACAAAAATTGGGCAAAATAATAAGGTGTAAAATAGAAAGGTGTAAAAAAAAAGGTACAAACACTGAGAAGCCATTTTAATGATTAGCATGAATGCCCATCTTCCCTACAACTGAGTTGGAATGAGGAGATCTGAAAAATTGAGCATGGTTGTTC
This sequence comes from Gnetum montanum, assembly GCA_015680685.1. Lineage (NCBI taxonomy): Eukaryota > Viridiplantae > Streptophyta > Gnetopsida > Gnetales > Gnetaceae > Gnetum > Gnetum montanum. Next base: position 331,530 of record MNCI01004895.1, on the reverse strand, counting down.
ATCTGAGGAGGCATTGCTTGTATTAGCTTGCTTTGGCTTAATGAAAGGTTTTGCTTATTGCATGTTGACTAGTTGCTTTTTTTTTGGACTCTCAAGTTTGTATATTAACATGGCCCCATAAGGAAAGATTTCATAAATGATATAAGGCCCTTCCGACAACATTTGGAACTTAGTCTTTTATATGGCATGTGTGGGATTCTAGTAAAGGACCTTATCTCCAAGTTGAAATTTGACTTTCCTTATTCTAATTTCATGGTGTTTTTTAATAAATGTCGTATGCACTTAATTCAATGATAGGAACACTAATTTATTCTCTTTTAGTAGGTTGATATTAATCAGTCATTCATTTTGTGCTAAGCTAAGTTCAAGATCTAGGTCATAGGCTGTTGAAAGTGTATAGAGCTTAGATTGAATTAGAAGTATTGGTAATTTTCTATACACCAAATCATAGGGAGAGTAGTTCATAGGAAGTTTCCATGTGGAGTGATAGGTCCAAAGGGCATCATTGAGTTTTTGCCCTAGTCTCTTTTATATTTGCTAATTGTTTTGGTTAAGATCTTAGTGATATCCCTATTGGTAACATGTGCTTGACCATTGGCTTAGGGGTGGTAAGGTGTTGTTAATTTATGTTCAACTTCCAAGCATTTCATGAGCTTGCAAAAGGTAGCCATTATAAAATGAGTACCATTATTAGAAATCAATGCAAGTGGTACCTCCAAACCTGTTTACAACATTTTTTTATACAAACTACACAAAAGTGGAAGATGTATAATCAATAACAACTATTGCTTCTGCCCATTTTGTACAATAGTTAATAGTGACCATTATGTATGCCTTTCCATTTGACATGGTTGTGATGGGACCCATGAAGTTTATGCCCCATATGTCAAAGGGTTCCAATGGTTAGATCCACTACTAAGGCTCCTTCATTCAAGTAGTCATTCCACCATCTCATTAACAGCATTTACAAAAGCATATGAAGTGGTGAGCATCCCTGAAGAGTATTGGCAAATAATTCCCTATCATTAGGATCTTAATGGTCATGTGTCTTCGAGCATAGTGATTCAGCATCTTGGAGAATGCACAGTTGCTCAGCATCAAGAACACACAACAAACTAGGCCATTAGTGCACACCTTGTAAATATGTCCATTAATCTCTATGAAGTGTTTGGCCTGATGAAGAAACTACTATTTCTTCCTATGGTCTAACTTTTGTGACATCGCTTGAGTGAGAAGATAAGTGAGGATGTCATTGTATCATGTAGGTTCAATGAACACTTGTTCATTTATTACACCAAAAAAGAGGAGTTCATTAAGAAATTTATCAGAAAGTGGGCTTTCCTCCTCTTTTTTGTTTCATCATAACCAAGACAAGTGATCATTGACCACATTCTCAGTTTCCTTTCAATCAACCATTGTAAGATTGAACTCCTATAAAACCACCAGCCATCATATGACACAGGGGCTCACCATCACTTGTTCATGAGGAAGCGAATGACACTATGATCTATGTGCATAAATACCTTATATTGAAGCACACAATGATTAAAATTCTCCAAGGCATACACCACTACAATAAGCTCTTTCTCTATTATGGTGTAGTTGAGCTGTGCACCCACAATGCTTCAACTTGTGCAATAGATCTAATAAGGATGTTTCTAATTTTGTAACTATGTAAACCTAGCTCCCAAGGCATAGTTCAATGCATCCATCATGATGTGAAATGAACAAGAACAATCAAGTGCTCATAGAATTGGAGTTTATATAAGCTTTTCTTTGAGTTGTTGGAATGCCTTTTTGCATTCCCCATATGAACAAAGCATCTTTCTTTCTAAGCTTAACCAATGGTTTAATGATCTTGGAGAAATTCTCTATGAATCACCAACAGTAGCTAGTATGTCCAATGAATGACCAGACATCTGTAATGGTTTCCAGCTGACTAGTTATTCCTTGGATGATCATAATATTTTTAAGGTCCAACTCAATCTTTGCTTGAGAAATTCTAAGCCCCAACATAATGCCCTCCTAGATCATGAGATGTCTCTTTTGCCAGTTGAGCCTAAGATTGGTCTCCATGCACCTCTTAAGAACTTGATCAAGGAAGTTCAAGGCTTGATCAAATGTAGCATCATAGGTGAAGAAGTCATCCATGAAGACCTCCACCCTGCTACTAATCTACTGTTAAAAAATCCTAGGGACAAAATGTTGGAATGTTGTGGAAATGTTGCATAGACCAAATGGCATCTTTTAATATGAAAAAGTCCCCTTGGAACTTGTGAATGTAGTTTTTGCCTAATCTTCTTATGCGATCTGAATTTAGTTATAGCCACTATAACCATTTAGAAAGTTATAGAAAGAATTCCTAGAAATAGTGTCCAACACCTAGTCCAAAAATGGTAAGGGAAAATTATCTTTGTAGGTCACCATATTTAACAACCTAGAATCAATACATACTCTCCACTTTCCATATTTCTTTGACACAATTACTAGTAGGCTAATCCACTCACTATTCACAATTGGATAAATTAACATAGCCTGGAGGAGTTGTTCAATTTTCTCTTTAACAATCTACTTCAATTTGGGATTTAGTTGCTGCTACAACTACCTCTTTGGCTTGATGGAAGGATTAGTATAGATGCAATGCTAGCATATCCTAGGATCAATACCTGTGAGTTTAGGATATTACCAAGAAAAGGTTGTTGACCATTTGTTGACCACATTCAACAACATCTTTTTCTGCTTAGGTGCAAGATTAGCATTGATTATCATTGGCTTTTCATTTTTAAGAAATGCATATTCCATGCTAGCAAGTAGATTTTTCAACTCTAGGGGCTCATGTTTAAAATTTTTAGGGATTTCCAACTCTTCCCAATAAGTATCATCAAGTTATCATTTGAGAGTTAACGATGAACTTGCTCTAGTTCATCCATGCCTTCAACAAAGGAATATGTTAAGCTCTCAGTTGGTTCCATCTAAAGTGTGCTACTTTCAGGATCAACTATTATCCATTGGGTGCCCTCCTATTTTGTGGCTACTACATACAAGAACCTTTGAATTTCAGATTCATATAGATGTTGTCTACATGCTAAGATTGATGTGCTCTTAATGGATCATAATTTTTTCACATAGTTGCATCCTATATCACTATACATGATGCATGGAACTCTCTTCTTCTCAATATTTTCAAAATAATTTTCCTTGAAAATTTCTAAGGAAACATCTCTAATTCCCAAGTGTTTATCAATATTTCTTAGCCAAGCCCTGTCCATGATGATTGGGAAATCCCCTTGTAATTGCTAAGAAAAGTCACTAGGAAATTAGTAGGATAGGACCACCCACAAATAGTGGTCAAAATATCCTCCACTAATCCCAAGAGAATAGTAATGGACTGATCTACTGACTCAAGATGAATGTTACTCTTCTTTGTACATGTGGTTGTGGTGGAGCTCCACTTGGGTAACAAGCTTGTTGTCGCTAGTGGAACTACTTGGGTAAAAAGCTAGTTATGATGGAATGATACATTGATGATACTAATCATATGGATATGGTGGAGCTCTACTTGGATAATAAACTTGTTGTTGCTAGTGGAACTACTTGGAATTACCTTGAGGATAAGGCAATCTTTTGGGTTCCTGCCTTCTTTCCAATCTAGGATTTATAGTGTACACCTCATATTCTTGCAAGTATGACAAAATAGGGCAACATTCCTTAGGATGATCATATTGGTAGATCACACCCACCATCATGATCTGATTTAGGCTCCACAACCTCTTCAACTCTAGCAGCCTTACCCTCACCCCTTTGATGAGCATGTTCAGCTTCCTTCCTTCTTTTGTGATCACGATTACTACTTTGCTCTTTGGATTCCTCTATAATTTTTAGAGATGTTTAAAAATTTTCATCCAAAGAGTCTTACATTTTATCTACCTAAGCTAAAATTTCAAAGATAGATTTCTAGATTAGCAAGGTTTTTTGCTACACCACTTTGTCAAGTGGTGTCTCCTCCTCATTGTCAATAAAACAAACTTCCTTTTTTTTTATGGAAGTATCTCGATTGTATTTCTCCACACGTTCTCTTTTTATTTGAGCTCTCCTTCTTTTGTGACCTACTCAATGATCCTTTGGATTTGATGCTTTCTGAGTTTTGACAATCTCCCTTGGGCATAGACCCCAAGAGTTCTCTGTGTTTTTGTTCAAAGTCCATTTATGATATGGTGAAGCTACTCTCTTTGTGAATAATCATGGCTAGTACATCTATGTAAAAGGGAATAATACCTACCCATGGCTATGTCTAAGGGTTCATGTGTTCCTTGTTGTTAACCTTGGATTTACTTTCTAGAGTTGGATAGTTAAGAGTACATTTGATATTTATCATTAAATAGCTTAAGCATTATACTCCATCTATGAATTAATTATAGCTTCACAGAGTGATACCAGCTTTTTTCTTCTTTTATTAATGTCCTAGGAAATAGCTTAATTTTTTCTAATCATTTTCTATGTTTTGTAAAGAACAAGCATTGTGAAAGGCTTGTAGATAGTTTTGTGGATCTGAATTGTATCCCTCCCTCAAACATGGGGATATTATTCATATCCAACCATTTTTTGGATTATCTTTCACATGCCTTGTTAGAATTCTGACTACCTCTATGATGTTTAGTATGTTTCAGGTTACAAGAAAAGGCTCATCATAGTCATGGCCTCTGTGACGGTCATGGTGCCTATGATGTCCTCTACTATCCCTTCTCTCAAGATGGTAGGTCTTCTTTGAATGCTAACACCTTTGATCTTGATCATGCCGAAAAACTCTATGATCATGATCATTTCTTTCCTATCAGTCACCTCCATCACGATCTTGCTCTCTACGAATTCAATCAAAGCTTGAGAATGAAGAAGGGAATGTTGAAGATGAATAGGAAGGAGGACTAGCACCATAGTGCCTACCACCCCCTCTTCAATGGTAATGGCCACGATCATCATCATGATGCATTTCCTTGTCCTTATCATGACTCTCACCTTTGGATCCCCCATGATCATGGGATCCATTCTTACCTGAACTAGGATTGTTTACAGTGGATTGTAAATTCTAGTTCAAGCTCTCTTCACTAAAATCAAGGGAAGAAGAGTCTGCATGCTAAGAATTCTCAAAGAGGGGATCCTTATCATATTTTTGGTTCAATAGGAACATGGGATTATTAAAATATTTACCCTTTGCAACTTCATAGAATTTTTCCTATTGTCAATCTCTTTTGTGTTGTGTTTTAGTGGGATGATAGTCCTAATATTCATGTTCCTACATAACATATTCATCATTGAGATCCTAGATGCCCAACCTCTTGAGATTTTGGAGCAACATCCCAAGAACTGATTGGTCAAGTGGCAACACAACATTACCCTCCATGTCTTTCCACTATAGCTATTCATGTTGATGCCAAATGCAAATGAAATTAGGCACAAACTCATCTAGATGAGTAAATACCACTTTGCATTCTTGGGGCACTTATGGTTTTGATCCATCACACTTGTGAGAAGAAAAAATAATCATGTGCTTTAATTGTTGTTATTATTATTATTATTCAAATTATTGCAAATTTAAGGTTCATTCCAATAACCTTAATTAATTTTCACAAAGTTCTAAATAGTGCACATCACCAACTAAAGGTACTCAGCAATGGTGCTAATGATGATCAGCAAGTAGATCCTACACCCAACCACACAAATCACAAGTGTTTATGCACAATTTGGTTTAATTCCAAGGACTTTTAGGTTTCTACGTACATCGGTCTAGTAGGTGAATCAACTATTGCAATCATTGTCTTCCTAGTTATACTTGTGAGTACAACTGAGGCATCTGATTTTTATTATTTTTTTTCTTTTTATGTTTTAAGTCACCTAAGAATAAAGAATAATGAATAAGGTAATTAATCACTAAATTAATCTAATAACTAGCTAACACTTAACTAATCCTAACATGAGCATTCATTCCCCCCTCCCATACACATCCTAAATATGTATAATGCTACTAAATTACCTAACATTAAGTGTTACTTGGATTACCAAGAATTACACATATGCTTGAAGTGCTTGTACTTATGTTTACTATTTAATTTATCTTACTTAATTACTTAATTACTTAAAAAATTAAAGGAAATTGCTTAAAAAATAATTAATCTAGTCCAAGTACTACAAGGTTTGATCAAAAATCTCATTTTTATTGTCGCACACATTGAAGTGCTCAAGTACAACAATGCTTGAATAAAGATTTCTACACTCTTTAACTTCTACTGTAGGAACTTAGAAAATACTTTAACTTTCAAGTGGAAAAAGTACTAGAGCTTTACTACAACTATGAAATCTAATGCCATAAATGTGGTGGAAGGTACACATTTATAGGCAAAATAGGATGCCCCATCAATGGGTATATGTCAATGAGTCAAACCTTGCATTGAAACATTAATTATTTTTATGATTCTAGGCATAACATCATCATAGCATAGGTGTGGTAGAAGGGTGTTATATTAAAGCTCTAGCATTCTAAATTCATTGAATTGATAGATTTAATAAAGAGTACTTATTCTTTGTACCAAAGTCCAACTTATTCATGTAAATGATCTTAAATGTCACTAAGATGAACTAAAACTTAGTTAAAAACTTTATCTTTCAATATAGTTTAATATTTTGTACCTATATCTTGTGTGACACATTAACCATAAAAATTTTAGAGACTTGTGAAGTAAAATTGACATTTTATTATGTCTGTACATTCTATGGAAATAGCATTTTATAAGATAGTATTTTGCAATAATTTTATAAAATTTTAGAGATGCTCATATCTACTTGAAGTAGTAAGATATTTCTTAGTGGATACCACCTTATAGAAATATGGGTTAGAATGAATTTTCAAGCTTATATTTTGATTCTTAAGTTTATGTGCTATTGAGGATTTAGGTAAGATCTTGAAAATAAGTAATTAATTCTAGTGGTATACAATGAGACATAAATAAGATGTGTCCTTCCACGATGTATGCCATGTTATTTGCTAAAGATGTTAATAGGGAGGCTATTACCAAGACTTAGCCATTAGGAACTTGCTTTATGTTGCTTACAATAATTTAATGTTAGTACTGAGGTTATACCAAAACTTATGGGTTTGTTTTGGTATTTCAATATACCAAGACTTTTTATTTAGAGATTTCATTATTAAATATGAAAATGAAAAAATGAAATGAAGCTTTATTACATTTGAGGATCCATAGGATCTATTGATCAATAAAGATATGAACAATAAAGATAGAATCTACAAATTAACCAAGCACCAATGGTGGTATCAAAAACTAATCATATAGGTTTTTTGTTATAACATTATAAAAATGTCTGAAATGAGTAGTCACAACACAAGAAGAAAACACAACTTAACTTCAAGGGCTCCTAATTTGCACAACTTACAAATGCACTTTTTTTAGGGGAGTTGAATACGTCTTTTACTTTCTACCTACAAATATAAATTATTTGTATTTTTAAAACTTTTTTGATATTTCTAAATTTTAGAATATTTTTAAATATTTAATTAAAATTTTTCCTCAACTTNTTATTAAATATGAAAATGAAAAAATGAAATGAAGCTTTATTACATTTGNTATATCCTTAAATATATAGCCTAAAACCTTATATGCTCCATGGGTTGGAAAATAAAATAACTTTTCTTACTAGAGGGATTCTAACTCCTCTTGCATTTTAATGTAGAGAGCCCATAGTAGTGAAGAAAAAGTTTAAAAATGAACATGGAATAGAAGGTAATTTTATTTTATAGAGAATGAACCTTTGAGGATTAGAAAATAATTTTTTATTTTTAATTCTTGTAAAATAGAAAACATGTAAACATTTTGATATTTCAGCTATGTAACTATTTTTTTAAATACATAATAGAATATCACAATTATCAATAATTCTATCTTACTCATCTTGTTTGAAACATTTTAATGATTATTTTTCATTTCAGCACATGTTATTCATTTTAGGATAACTTTATTTTTAGTTGGGATATCTTATTTGGTTAGAGTGTATGGCTATTAAACTATAAGATCAAAGATTCAAACCCTCCTAACAAAGTATTATTCTAGTATAAATAACATTGAAGATGAATTATATATATATATTTGCAATGTTCTACATCTAAGAACATTAGATTTGTGGATTATTATAGTCACAAATTTGGTTGATTTCTTCCAAATGTTATTTGAAACATTTGGTAATTTTCTTAGTGTTGTTTTCAAAATGGTATTGAAATAGAAGTAATAATTCAAGACCAAAAAGTCCCTCAATGCAAATAGTTTCACTACTTAGGATCCCTACTCCAATTAAATGGTGAAACTAAGAAAGATATAAGTAATAGGATTGAGGTAGGATGGTCCAAATAGAGATAGGTTAGCAGTGTTGTATGTGATAAAAAAATCCCAATAAAACTGAAGGGAAAATCTTATAAGATAATGATAAAGTTTGAAATATTATATGGTGCTAAATGTTGGGAAATACAAAAGAGGCATGAATAACAAGTTCATGTGGTAGAAATATGAATACTTAGAGGGATGTTAAATAGTACTTGAAGAGATAAACTACACAATACAAACATTTAAGGAAGGTTTGGAGTAGCTTCTACTTTTGATAACTTCCATGAAAAATTTCTTAGATGATTCTAACATGTGCAAAGAAAGATAAGATAATGAACGTATAAAATAAGGTTTCTACATTATTATTTCAGGAAAGCTACCAAAAAAAAGATGAAAAAAGACATGAAAATAAAATTAAAAAGGATTTGGAGATATTACAAATAAACAAAGATCTAGCTCTTCATAGAGATGAATGGTGAAAAAGAACTCATATAACCAACCCAATTTTGTTAGAACAAGACTAGGATAATGATGATGATGGTTTTGAAACTCATGATACGTGTATTTCTACTATCTATTAGATTGAAAGGAGCTATGAATGTAATAAGCTTTCATTTTCTTTTTTAGTAGTTTGTTTAAGACTAAATTAGTGTAATGTGCATTGTTTCTAAATAGACTTTTTTTATTATGTAATTTATTTTATTTTTTGTATTTACTTTTTATTAGTTACTTTAGTTTCTTATATTTAATTTTATTTCACTATTAATACAAACTATAAGGAATTTTATTGTACTACATTATCTTATTTCCTTTATGCTCTAAAATGACTATTTTAAAAGCTAGTTAGATCAAGGTTTAATCAAAATCCTTAGATTCATAAAATTTTTCTTGGTTTAATCTTGGGTGCAACCACTCAAAGGGGTTTGGATTTTGCTAATCTACCAACCCTCCTAAGACTCCTCTTAATAGGATGAACACTATGGCTTTAAGTCATGATACATTTTTTAATTTATAGTATACTATAGATAAATGATGATGATGTTTCATTGAGCCTTGGCAATAGCCTCATTGCTAATATTCTAAATAATAAATTATGGTTCAAATCTCAAAATATATGAGTGATGACCAATCATGATTCATATTTGGAAAGGCAAGATATTAAGTATGTCCTATTACATAGCATTAGATTCAACTACTTAGTGTCAAGATCTTGGCTTCATCCATAGCCACATGGAAATTTATAAAATCAAATTCAAGGTAGGAAATCCATTCTAATCCTTAATCTTATGATGTGGGGCCTATTAAGGAATACCAAGGACCATAAATTCTATATTATTTTAATACAAAATAATCTCAACATTACAACAATTTTGTAGAATCTTAGCGTAATAATAAAAATAAATTATATGGAATCTCAATATCTTGGTCTCAAACATAATAAAAACTTCAATTTTAGTTTCAATATTATTTTTATACAAAATGATTTTAATATGATAGAAATTGGAAAAAATATTTGGTTAAAAAGGATTATCTAAAAACACTAATTTTTGTGAGGACTGACCTACAAAGGAACATCTCACTACTACATGTAGATGGGGGCATCTTAAATATGTGCACTTCCTATTATATATTGAGAAAAATGTGATCATAACTATAGTATTTTATCACATTTTATTTTCAAATTATTTTCAAAATAATAATAAATTTCAAAAAATTCTTCCAAAATTTCATCTTAACTACTCCAATTACCAATTCCAAATAATTTTGGACAAGGGGCCAATTGATTTGGAAGGACACTAGTAGGAGGATGTTAACTCTATTTTGTGGATACTCGGGTAGAAAAACTTAAATTTTGATGAAAGACATTTGTACATAAAAATTTAAATTTCATTGAAATCTATATTTTTGGATGAGAGGAAAATCCATTGGAAAGGAGAGTGGTAGAAGGATATCCATACTAATTTGTAAATCCTTGGATAGGAAAATTCAAATTTTGGCAAAAAAACATTTTGGTAAGAAAAATTTAAATTTGAGTGAAATCTATATTGAATGAGAGTGATGGGAGGATGATCACACTAATTTTTCAACACTTGGATGAGAAAAACTCAAATTTGGATGAAAGATATTTGGGAAAAAATTGTATGCAATGATAGTAGTGGGAAGATATTTGATGAGTGGTGAGGTACCCCTACATTCAACCATACGAATACAAGCATTACGTGTGATCCGGTTGAACTCCAAGGACCAAGTGCTTATGCACCTTTACAAAACAAGGATGGGTTAGGTGATTGTTGCCTTCCCAAGCTTACTCGTATGGCACGATTGTCTGGTTCAGGAAACTTGAGGTATATGAGTTTTATGCCTTTTTATGTTTTATGTCCCAATGCTAAAGAGGGAAGAAGTGAATTAATTAAATAACTAATTTAAATTAACTAAATAGCTAGGTCCTAACTAGTCATAACACCAACATACTTTCTCACTTTCCGTACACATCCTGAACGAGTGCAACATCACTGGGATTACGAAACGCTAACCGTTACTGGTTTAACAAGTGTTCCACACATGCTCAAAGTGGTCATACTAAGTGTGCTTACTTGTGAAAATTAAAAAAACAATAAAAGCAACATTAATTAACTAATGAAAGCATTAAAAAACTGTAAATAGCATTAACGGTAAGAGATAAGCTATTCTGAATATTGCAAGGTTTATCATAAAGTTCATCTTTATTTTTAGACACAAGGTGTGCATAGGTACACAATTCTTGAATAAAGATCTATTTGCTTTATGACTCCTACTGCGAGCACTCAAAAATAATTCTAACTTTGAGAGGGAGAAACTACAAGAGTTCAGGTAAGGGACTATGAACTAGCTACCAAACCAAGTGTGCCTGCCTCTTATTTATAGACAACAAGATGAGTCCCAATATCAAATGTTCGATATCACATGGTAGGATCTGATATCACATACTCGGTATCATGGATGTGATATTGTAGCTCATCATACCCCCATGAATGAATGAAAAATCATCCTCAAGTTCCTTACATAATATTGGGAAGGTATGAGATTATTGATTGAATGACAACTAATGATGACATGGGATGATAGACTTAGAGTGCCTGAGGAATGAATCGACAAATATATTACAACATTTGTGTTCATGCCCATTGTGGTGAACACTGTACATATATGACATCTAAGCCCTCATTCGACAACTTAGAGGGAGAGAGAGAGAGAGAATGAGGTGCGTTGCTACTAATGTCCAAACTATGCACACCATTGTTCATCCATAGCTACATGTCCAAACTTGTTCCTTGCGTAAACTCTCCAGCTCCAGTTCATCCTGAGTGCTCCCTCTTATCCCAGCCCATTGTTCGTGTAATCACCATCTGCACACACAACACACTCATAGATTAGCAAGGGTAGATAAAACCTAATGCAGCTGATACCTTGCCTCAATATAAAGTACATTGGCTAGGTTATGGGTATGGAAGATACTAGGTGAGAGGTTTATGATTGATAACTACCCAAGGTGTAGGGGTAAGATAATTATGAAATGGAAAATTTTGTGACAGGGCCCCCACAACTAAGATCAAACCTCCAGTAGCAATAGAGTGAAAAAATTTTAAAGAAGAAGAAGCATATGAGGAAAAAAAATGGTGAATCCAATAAAACAAAAGCAAAAAATGGATGTCATTGATGGGGTGAATGAGAAATAGTTGATTGCGAGAAGTTTTGAAGGGAAAGAGCTTAACAATTGCACAAAAAAGGAATGCCAGTGGGTCCTTCCCAAAGCAAGCTCATGCCTTGAATGCCCTGATAGACCTACAAACCAAAGAGTCCATAGCCTCTCAAAATGACATATGGAAACAATAGTTAAAAGCTTATCCACAAGTATGNCAATGAGGTGGAATGTGGAAAGCAATATGGAAAGAGAGGAGAGAATGGAATGGAATCCCAAAAATTTAGGTTGTGTAAAGTCCTATGTGTAATATGTGGTTAAGGTGACTTAATAAAATTTTGTCCAAATCTAGATTCAACTATCCACATCCAGTGACCTCGAATCAATACACTTAACTAACCCATCCTCCCGAAGTAACAAGAATGCATCCATAGAGCCACCACCATCTCAACAAGAAAAGAAGCAAGAAGTGAGAAAGGGCCTTAGTTAGAGGGAACCTTCAAGCATGGGTAACTTGTCTTTCTAGTGCCATAACTAGTGCTTGTAGCCCATGTTTCTTTATTATGTCTAAGGGGTGTGCTTTGAATTCTCACTAGTTTTCTTTTTAATGTGAGAACGACACCATGCAAAGACTTATTTGATTTAGTCAACTCCTTGAGATTTGGTCAAGAGTAGGATGGCAGAAAACATATGAAAAACATCCAGGTACCCAAGAGAATAGCCGGCACAAATGCATCAAATCCCCTTGAGGTCACACTCTTTTCCATCCATTTGAATCTTTCCTTGGTTCAAAGAGTACTAAGGCATCAATTAATTAATAAGTTTTCTTAGAAAAGGAACAGTACATCTCCAAAATAAAGGAGACCATAGAGTTTCATGGATAATTGGGTGACGTGAACTCATTACCTGTTTTATCAAAACAAACCATATCTTAGCATCAACACTAAAAGTCAAAGATAAAAACCAAACATTAGCAATCAACACTTATTATAATACAACCCACCATCGTAAGCACTTATTATGTGATGAATAAAAATAAATCAAATAAAGAAACAATAAAAATGTTAACGATGGTGTAAAAAAAAATAAGTAAAGATGAAAAGCTGTGTAAAACAAAAATGTGTAAAAGCGAAAGAATTGAGAGCTTAGAATGGTTAGCATTGGTGGCCATCTCCCCCATGACTGAGTTGGAAGGAGGAGATCAAAAATAATGAGCAAGGTTGTCCACCAACAGAGGCAGTATTAGTACTAGCTATTTTAGGCTCATGGAAGGGTTTGGTTTGCTAGATGTTGACCAATAACTTCTAATTCGGACTTTTAGGTTTGTAGATCATCATGGCCCTTGAAGGAAAAGTTTCATGAATGATATAAGGTCCTTTCAACAACATTTGAAATTTAGTTCGTTGGGGTACATGTGTGGCATTTCAATAAAGAACCTTATCTCCTTGTTGGTATTTGACCGTCCTAATCCTTAGGTCATGAAGTTGTTTGTTAAAGGCCTTATGTAGTTCGTTAGATGACATGGCGACTAATTGATTTTCATCTAACAAGTTAAGCTTCATTAGCTGTTCTTTTTGTGCTAGATTGAGGTCAAGATTAAGGTCACATGCTATGGATAGTGTATAGAGCTTTTCTTAAATAGGAAGTATCAAAAGTTTATCGTAAACTAACTCATAGGGAGAGTAGCCTATAGGAAGTTTCCATGTGGAACCATATGCCTAGAGAGCATCATTCAGTTTGGTGCTCCAATCTCTCCTATACTTGCTAAGGGTTCATGTCAATATTTTTGTGATCTCCCTATTGGTAACCTCCTCAAGACCATTCTCTTGTGAATGATATGGTGTATTTAGTTTGTGCTCAACTCTTAAGAATTGCATTAACTTTCAAAAAGTTGAACCTGTAAAGTGTGTACCATTGTCAAAAATAAGTGCACAAGGCACACCAAACCTATTTACGATTTGTTGTTGAACAAATCATGCAGCGGTAGATGATGTACAATCCGTAACAATGGTTGCTTCTGTCCACTTGGTAAAATAGTCAATAGCAACAACAATGTAGGCTTTTCCATTGGACATCAGTGTAATAGGCCCCATAAAATCAATTTCCTATATGTTGAAGGGTTCTAAAGATTGAATCCATTATTGCAAATCCTCCATTCTAGCAATCATTCCCCCATCACGTTGGTAGCACTCACAAGATTGGATGAAATGATGAGCATCTCAGAACAATGTAGGCTAATAATATCCTACAAGCAAGATTTTTATGGTTGTTCATCTTCCCACGTAATGAATCCCAAAAGGGCCCTCATGAGCATCTTGGAGAACTTGGAATTGATCTACATCGGGAACACACCATTGAACCAAGCCATCAGAACATACTTATAAAGGTGTCCATTGATTTCCATAAAATATTTGGCTTAGTGAAGAAACTGTTGTTTCTTTTTAATGTCTAACCCTTGTGGTGTCTCTTGTGTAAGTAGATAAGTGAGAATGCTACTATACCAATTTGTATCAATGGGTAAGTGATTGTTTATCACACCTGCAAAGAGGAGTTCATTAGGGAAATGGTCAGAATTTGAATATTCATCCTCTTTGTTGTCCCATCACAACCGAAATAAATGATCAGCAACAACATTATCAACGCATTTACAATTGATCATCATAAGATCGAACTCTTGTAAGATCATGAGCCATCATATGATGCAAGGGCTCACCATTGGTTTATTCATTAGGAACCAAATTGCACTATGATCCGTATGTACAAATATCTTATAGCCTAATACATAGTGCGTAAATTTTTCTAGTGCAAACACCATAGCCATAAACTCTTTTTCCATTGTGTTGTAATTGAGTTGTGCACCAGTGATACTTCGACTTGCATAGTGGATATAAGAGGGAAATTTTTGGTCATATAATTGTATAAGTACAACTCCTAAGGAAAATTTGGACACATCAGTCATTATGTGGAATGGTTTGGACTAGTCAAGAGCTTGTAGAATAGGCGTTTCTACAAGCTTCTATTTTAAGGTTTGTAAGGCTAGCTCGCATTCCTTGGTCCATTCAAAAGGTACTTCCTTCTTTGTTAGTTCTACCAAAGATTTTAAAATTCTTGAAAATTTGTTTAAAAAGCATCTATAATAGCCAGCATGTCCAAGGAATGTGTTGGCACATTTCCAGCCACTACATGGAGCAGGAGTTTCAGTTTACTTAAGAAGAATAAAAATAAAATAGGTGTTAAAATTCGGATGAGTTTTATGGTGATAAAAAACATATTTAATTTAACCTTACATTGGGAAAAGAATGTAATATCTCAGCATATTACATTCAACCAAACTTAGACTGGTTCAGTAAAGATGGCAGACATGGAATATACAGGGCCTGGCCACACAAATATATCAAGGATGAATATTATTCAAGAATGATGTTGGTCCTGCTTTGATAGAAGCCAAAGAACAGAGAAAATAGGTTCTGTGTTAAGAAGAAATAGTTACTAAATACTTTCAGAGACAGGGTTAAGCACAAATTTAAAAAAAAACGTAGTATCAATATGGCAACAAAAACGCAGTGCTGCTTGCCGCTAAAATTTTGTCAAGAAAATGCCAGAAATCACTTCATATTCCTTTCAGAATTTTGTCAAACACTTGCTGCGAAGGGTTTCTTTATTCTATTTCCACAGTGAGCCTAATTTCTTGGCCAGAGACTACTGAAGACGAATGAAGCAGGATTAGAACGCAGCCGGTTGCCATGCCTACGCCTATGCCTGTGATTCTGGACGGTTACCAGCAAAAACTACAAAACAAAAATACAAATGCGTCGGACTTGGACGATGTCCACAAATAGGGGCAAGACACCATTGCCAAGGGTTCACAGATTCAAGTCATTTCACCGTTAATATGAGTAAATTAGTAACTGATGCCAAGCTACGCGTAGAAGCTGTTCCAACTGCAATCATGTTTGTGGGGGTTCAATAGATGACACCTAGCCATGGCGGATGTAGAAGACGTGGAGATGGCAGCAGCAGAGCAGCGGCAGGGTTCCAGCGACGTCAATAACAAACCAACGACGACGGCAATCATGACCTCAAGCCAATCCAAGGCAGAGCGGTGGCAGCAAAATAACGAACGAAGCAGTTCGGTGGAGAGAAATAGCACAAATCGAGGGAGAAAGCTGCACACAGAAGAGGCCATCAAAGCAACGTGATTAGCCGCGTTAGAAAACCATTTACATTTGAAATGTATTTTCCATCCCATAAAGTTAATTTTATAACTGATTATATTTCTTAAAAAAAATGAAACGTAAGCCTCAAAGATAATTATTGAATATAAATGCTGGATACTTACCTATATATTAAAATTATATTCAAAGACCAAATTCTTGAGGATATTTACCCAATATCATATATGATGTAAACACTTGTCAGTTGCAGATTTTCTTTTCATAACTATCTAAAATTGTTGTAACTTTCTCCTAGCTTGTTGGGAAAGTAATCTTCTAATTGGTTAGTCAGGTTACTTGAGAGAAAAGTTAGGAGAGATATTTTTGAGATATTTTTGGGATATTTGGAAATTGCAACTTACCTATACATCACTTAGAAGACTTGACATCTCATTTGGAAGAAGCAAACTCCAATGGATATATATGTATGAAGTATTATAGCTTGTATCCCTATGTATCTTTAAGATTGTATTTTAACTACCAAGGCCACTTGTCAACTTCCTTATCTCTTTTGTGGTTGAAACCACCCAATATTGTTGTAACTTACCTAACTTGTTGGGCAAGTAACCTCCTAACTTGTTGGACAAGTAATTTCCTAATGGGTTGGCCAAGTTACTTGGGAGAGAAGTTAGGTGAGATATTTTTAAATATGTAACTTCCCTACCTACCTTAGAACCCTATAAAAAGGCTTCAAGGGTCAAAGAAGAAGATTATCACATTGGGGTCACATACATCACACTTTTGAGAAGACATTGGGATCACTTGGGCTCTCACTTGGAGACACTTTGAGTCTTGGGAGAAGAGCATTTTGTAAAGAAGAAATTGTGAAAGATTGTTTGCAAGATGGCTTGCTAGAATAAAGATTTCAGCCTCTTTGTCATGGTCCT
>MNCI01004895.1:273490-313741 GCA_015680685.1 Gnetum montanum | reverse complement strand
TTATTTGGAGGTATCTGGGCCTTGGTGTTGCCAGAGACCAGCAGGCACCTAAATCTTGTTCGAGGACACTCGTTGGCGGTCGCGTCCCAAACAGTCGCCAACAGAATGATCGGATGTCTTTTACAGTTTTAGGTTGTTAATTGATTCCTTGGATGATCTTAATCTTTTTAGGATCTACTTCTATCCCTGTTTGTGAAATCTTGTGCCCTAATAGAATGCATTCTTGGACCATTAAATGGCTTTTTTGTCAATTGAGCCTTAAGTTGATTTCTACACATCATTTTAGTACTTGCTCTAATTGGTCCACTGCTTGTTCAAAGTCTGCTCCATAGGTAGAGAAATTGTCCATAAAGATCTCCACACCATTTCTTATTTGCTGCTGAAAGATACTTAGAACCAAATGTTAAAACATTGTTGGTCCATTGCACAAGCCAAACGACATCTTCTTATATGAAAATGTCCCCCAAGGACTTGTGAACATAGTCTTAGCTTGGTCTTTTAGTTCTATTTTAATTTGATTATATCCACTATAGCCATTAAGAAAATTATAGTAGCAATGCCCTGCAATGGTATCTAGGACTTGGTCGACGAATGGTAATGGAAAGTGGCCTTTAGATGATGCCATGTTCAGTAGCCTAAAGTCTATACACATCCTCCATTTACCTTCCTTTTTGGGCACAATGACTAATGGACTAACCACAATGACTATCAAAAATAGGATAGATGAACCTAGCTTTTAGAAGTTGTACAATTTCTTCTTTAACCACTTGCTTAAGCTTTGGGTTTAGTTGCCTCTATGGTTCTCATCGAGGTTTCATGGAGGGGTCAGTGCAAATCCTATGTTGGCATATCCTAGGATCTATTCTGATTAATTTGGGATATGACCAAGCAAAGGCTTTCAACCATTTATTTACCATTTTTAGTAGTCTTTCTTTTTGTTGATAAGTGAACTTAACTTTAATGATTACTAGCTTTCCATTTTTGAGAAATGTATGCTTCATACTAGTGGGAAACGGTTTTAACTCAAGGGGCTTTTTCTTGAACTCGTTAGGGATTTCCAACTTCTCCCAGTTGATATTTTCGATGTTAGGACTTGGAAGTTGGTGATGGACTTGCTCTAATGTATCTATGCTATCAATGTAGGTGCAAGTCAAGCTCTCAGTTGGTTCCATGCATATAGTTGAATCGTTCTCTTCGTCAGCTATTAGCCACTAGGTGTCTTCCTATCTTGTGGTTGCTACATACAGGCATCTTTATATGTTAGTTATTGGTGCACATTGGTTGCATGCAAGCAATGTTAAACGTTGTACAAACTAGGGCTTCTCCATGTAATTACACCCTGTGTCATTGTATGTGATGCATAGAACTTTTTGCTTCTCGATCTTTCCAAATGTATTTTCCTTTGATATTTCTAGGGAAAGATCACGTATTCCTAGGTGCACATCAATTTTGCTTAGCCATGCTCTTCCCATTATGATTGGGAAGTCCCCCTTACAGTTGTTGACTTGAATCACTAGGAAGTCAGTTGGATATAATCACCCACAAATAGTGGTGACAATGTCCTCCACTAGTCCTAATGGAATAGTGATGGACTGGTCGGCCAACTGTAAATGTATGTTACTCTTTTTTATTGGAGGTAGGTTCTAGGCTTTGTACATTTCTTATAAGATTAAGTTAACACTAGAACCTGAATCCAAAAGAGCCTTGCAAGGTTCATTCTTAGTGATTTTCAAATATATAAGAGGACTTCTAGGATCAGAGAATTTCCTAGGAAGATGGCTAGCTTTAATCCAATTGATAATTGCATGAATTAACATGACCTTATGCATTAAGTGTAATCTTTAGTTCAAAGGAAGCTCCAAAGACTTGAATGATGGTGAGATGTTTGGAGAATTTGCTGCTTGTGGTTGCAAAAACTTAGTTGGATTGTTGGTTGTAAAGAAAGGTCTCTTCTTTATGTAGTTATCTAAACTAATAGTAGGTTGAGGGTTGACAACCTTTTTAGCATTATGTTGTTGCAACTAGGTAGGGAGCTCGCCTTGCATAGCTAGAGTGAGTGGTAATGGGGCTAAGGGTGGAAGAGGTGTAGTCAAATGAGAAGGATAATATGTTTGTGAAACCTCTCCTCTAGGAGAAATAGTTCTATAGTACTCATGGCTTTGGTGGTGAGATTGAGGAGTAGTGTGAATAGTAGAGTCATGTGGAGAGATTGGCTACTGCACATAGTATCCATATGGATCAGGTTGATGGTAAGGGTACTATTGACATGGTGGTGGCATTCCCCATTATTGTGGGTGTTGCCACTATTGATACTATTCATGTGGTTGTGGTGGAATTCAACTTGGATAATATTTCAAGGGTTGGTGGAACTATCTTGGGCTACCTTGAGGATAAGGTAACCTTTAGGGTGTTTGTCATCTGTTTAATTGTGGATTTAGTGCATACAACCTAGACTCTTGCAGATGTGAGATTATTGGGCAACATCCCTTATGATTGCCATATTATCATATCTCACATTCACCATCATTATCTATATCCAAATTCACAATCTCTTCAATGATGGCAACTTTGCCCTTACCTTTGTTATGTACATATTCAATTTCTTTCTTTTTTCTCCTTTCTCAATCACTACCTAGACTCCTATACTATTTTGAGAATNCTCCTTTCTCAATCACTACCTAGACTCCTATACTATTTTGAGAATTGTTTAAAATCTATTATCTATGGAGTCCCACATTCGATCCACCTTTGTCGATAATTCTAATGCAAGTTTTTGAATGGGCAAGGTTCTCCTATTCACCATCTCTTCAAGTGGTGACTCTTCTTCATCCTCACAAAATCCTACTCCCTTCTTTCAGAGGGATNACTCTTCTTCATCCTCACAAAATCTTACTCCCTTCTTTTAGAGGGAAGGATCTCTGTTATATTCCTCTACACTCTCTCTCNGCATAAGTCCCAAGGGTTCTTAGTGTTTTGTGCCTAAGTCCATCTATGAGATGGTGTAGTGTTCCCTCTGTGAGTAACCATGGCTAGGGCAACGATGTAATAATGCATAATATCGGCCCATGGTAGCATCCAAGGGTTCATGTCCTCCTTGTTTCCATCCTTGGATTTGCTTTCGTAGGTTGGACACTCGGGAGTACATTTGATACTTATCATTGAACAATTCTAATATGGTACTCCATCAATGAATGGACTCCAGTTCTAAGAACCAGTACCAGCTTTCCACTTCCTTGATCAGTGTCCATGGAAACAACTTAAGTTTTTGCAACTTGTTTTCTATGTTTTTCAAGGCACATGCATTGTGAAATTCTTGCAAATGATTTTGAGAATTAGCATTGTATTTCCCTTCAAATCATGGGATATTGTTCATGTTCAATATTTTGATCCTATTGTCTTTTTGGTGCCTTGTTGGGATTCTAACAGCCTCAGATGTATTTAGCATACTTTGGGTAGTGAGTAGGGGTTCATCGTGATCATATTCTCTATGGCATCTATGATGCCTATGTTGTTACCTACTCTCCCTCATTTCACGATGTGTTTCTCTTGAATGCCCTCATTCCCTTTCTCAACTGTTTTGTCTATTATTTCTATTTCACCTACCATTATCCTCAAGGTCTTTCCCTCTACGACTATGTTTTGATCCTGAAGGAGAGGGGGAAGGAGATGATGGAGGTGAAGAGGGAGAAGGACCGTCACCATGATGGTGCTTGCTACCTTCTCTTCGGTGATTATGGCCCTAATAGCAGTTACGATTAAAATGTCCATCTTTGTCATGTGTTCATGTTCCTTTTTTGGATCCTTTTTGTTTGTNGGGAGGTAACACTATGTTACGTTCTAAATCATGCCAACACAGTTGTTCATCTTGGTGGAGGATAAAGGTAAAGTTTGATATATACTCATTGATATGAATGCATACCACATGAAATTGTTGGGGCACTGGCAGGTCATCATGTGTACTACACCTCCGATTATTCGTTGTGTCAGACCTAGGTGGTGAAACACTCTTGTAAGAAGAAGGAGACATGATTAATTCTTTAGTGTATGAAACTTTTCTCTTCTCTTTGCTAACAATTTTAAGATAACCAACCCTAAGGGTTCATTCCAATGATGGAAAGATTCCTAAGTTCTAATTAGAGCACAAACAATAAAGTCCTCAACAATTTCACCAATGATGAGTGGTCAAGTACCCCTATGCTCAACCATACAAATACGAGCATTACACATGATCCAGTCAAAATCTAAGGACCAAGTGCTTATGCACCTTCACAGAACAAGGATGGGTTAGGTAATCGTTGTCTTCCCAAGCTTACACGTATGGCATGATTGTATGGTTAAGTAAACTTGAGGTATATGATTTTTATTCTTTTTTATGTTTTATGTCTTGGTGCTAAAGAGGGAAGAAGTTAATTAATTGAATAACTAATTTAAAATAACTAAATAGCTAGGTCCTAACTAGTCCTAACACCAACATTCGTTCTAACTTTCCGTACACATACTGAACCAGTGCAACACAACTGGGATTACCAAATGCTAATCATTACTAGGTTACCAAGTGTTCCACACATGCTCAAAGTGGTTGTACTGAGTGTGCTTACTTGTGAAAATTAACGAATCAATAAAAGCAACATTAATTATCTAATGAAATCATTAAAGGACTATAAATAGCATTAAGGGTGAGAGATAAGCTATTANAGACCCATTTGGTTTATGACTCCTACTGTAGCCACTTAGAAATAATTCTAACTCTAAGAGGGAAAAATTGCAAGATTTTTGGTAAGGGACTAAGAACTAACTACCAAACCAAGTGCACCCATCTCTTATTTATAGGCAACAAGACAGGTCCCGGTATCAGATGTCTGATATCGCATGGTAGAATCCGATATTTCATACTTGATATCGCAGATGCAGTATCGTGGCTCATCAATATTCATACTAATTTGTGGATATTTATGTTGGAAGAAATTTAAAAGGATCATCATCCATTAGCTCAGTGCTCATTCCGTTAAGGTGGGATTTGGGAAGGATTTATGGATAATAGAAAGCCTAACCTCTTTCAAGTAGTTGCACCTAGGGTTGATCCCAAGTCTTACAACTTGAAAAATAATCACCTTACCATTACTTCAACTAGTGGTCCCTCAAAGAAATACGTTTCAATATGAAAACTTGAAATTTGGGTAGGAAAGTTAAAACTTGGTTAGGAAAATTCAAACTTGGTTAGGAAAATTAAAACTTGAGTAAGAAGACATTTCCATGAGAAAATTTAAATTAACTAGGGAAAACAAATTTAAAATTCAAATTTGGGTTGGAAAATATTTTGGTAGGAATTTCTAAATTTAGATGAAAAAATTACACCTTTAAATTTTGGTAAGAAAGTTTAAATTTGGTTGATATAACAAATTCAAAGCTCAATCTTAGATGGGAAGATATTTTGGCAAGAAAATTTACATTTTCCCTAGGAAAAAAATTTCAAACAAGTAGAAACAACAAAAAAATGAACGAAGATTTTACATTTGAGCAAGAAAAAAAACCAAACTTCGTTGGGAAAAAATCAAAATGGAATAAAATTCAAAATTGGATTAGAAAATGTAACTTGCGTAGAAAAAAACTCAAACACATGCAATATCGTATCTATACATTTAAATGACATGATTATGCTTCTCTTGCCTAATTTTTTCTAAAGTAACTGTGGTATTATTCTAAACATAATCTCTAACATAAATAACAATTTAAAAATACCATAGAAAAATATTGAATGAACAAATTGGACTAAGAGGTTGCAATGAAAATAGAAAAGGGGCAAAAAAAGAGAGGATCTAGGAGTAATTTAATTTTTATCAAACTTCTTACCTTATTGAGCAGTTGGGCTTTGAGAAAGTATTAAAAGTTAGAAGACCTCTTCACCACATAGAGAGAGATATATATATGCTATTTATAATATACTCAAGAGACAAGTTTGATAGAGTCTTCACATATCTAAAAACATTTTACCAAAAGTTACATTATAAATTAAATATGATCCTATTTTCATATGCAATAATTTTACTACAAGAGAAATTTAACAAAATCTTGGGCTAATAAAAAAATATTAAATTAATAATGTAAATTAAAGTATAGAGGAGGTGTACAAAATTATCAACAAATTATAACAAAATTATGAATAGAAAAATTAAATAATATTTCTTTAAAAAGTTCTATAAAGCTTTGAATTCCCTCTTCTTATCTCTCCTTCCTTCGAAAACCCATGGGGCTTTAGCAACCCCCAACTAAAAATGTGTTGTCAAATGGTAAAAATCTATTTATAAGGTTAGTGGATCACATTAAAGAAAACATCTATCTTGAGTATTTATAAGCATGCATGCTTTCTTTTCTGATAACATCATATGTAACACTTACCTACACAAACACAAAATCACATTTACAACTCAAAACATAGGAAGGGGAGGATAGGTGATAAGATGAATTTTTGTCAACTACGATATTGGGTATTTGATATCAAAGCTTCGATATCATGTATCCAATATTGGAGCATAAGATTTGACATTAGATATTTGATGTCACGAGACAGGTGCTTGCCTATAAATATGACACTTAGGTGCATAGTCCAACATACAATTTTTTCCACCCTAACTAAAACTCTTTTAATTTATTTTCGTGAGTTAGTATTCAATGATTAGAAGTGTGAATGCCTATAGTGTAGTGTGACATAGTGTACAGAGTCTTTATTTGAGCATCTTGTACTTGAGCACAAGTGTGATTGGCAATAAAGATCAAGCTATTTCATACTAATGCAACATTTTCCCAATTTACTACTTAGAATAATGTTTATTGTTTTCATATAGACTACTATTTACTATTTCCTTAGTTAATGTTTTACTATCCCATGCACTTTACTTTTATTGTTGATTAACATGAAAAATGGATATGATTGATTTCGAGTGTAAATTATGATCATTTGGTAACCTGGTAGTTTTATCGCTTCATTTGCCTAGTAGCAAAGTACTTTGTAATCCTAGTAATGACTACATAAGACTAGGATGTGTATAGGAAATTAGGAAGAAATATCCAATACTTAGGATAGAATAGATTCATGTATTTTTTACTTAGACTTAGAGATTATTATCCTTTCATCATGTTTACTAGGAATAAGATGGCCTCCATAACATCAATTATCATATATCTCACCGTGAGTTAAACCATACCCATAAATTTTACTAGCTCATGTGGAAAGATAATGATCTTGAACTATGACCAATTACTAGCATATTCACATTGCCTTGTCCATAGATTATGATCTGGTCACACGTGCACATCTATGACTTGTATGGTTGGATGTTGGGTTACTCCACTACTCATCATTGGTACTTTTGTCAAGGACTTATCAATGTATGTTAAGTAATTGATTACAAAAAGTTCATTGTACTTGAAACACAAAGTTAAAATTCATAACTCTAACTAAGCATACTTACAACAAATGTCTTAAACCATAACATGGCTTCAAACAAGAATACAACGTCACCTACCAAGGAACTACAGAGAAGTAATGATAGAATCAATGAAGAAGAAGACTAGAGTATGCTAATGCAAACAAGGATATCATATGCTCATCACAATCCTTACTATATTGATTTTACATTCATCTTTCATCAGAATAGGCAACTCAAGTGGAGAGATCTCCAATGAAACATTGTTCTATCTCCAAAGCATTTAGCACCCATTATGCTCCAAACTACTCTCAAGGGGATGAAACTAAGCCAAGTACTTAGATGGTATCATGAAACCAAATACACAACCCAACCATATTAGCCCACTGATGAGCAATTAAGAAAAGACAATTCCATGAAAACAAGACATGAACAGGACAAGGAAAAGTTAGTTAACTCTATTGTTGTCTTGGAGGAGCTTGATGGAGATACATTCATTGCTAAACAACTACACCAAAATCATAAGTTCCAGTAACAAATGAGAAAAACCTATTAGGAATAAATCACACTCCAACTTAGTAGATATATTCAAGTTAGAGGCAAAAGACTCAAAGCACAAGTAAGACTCAAGGCCAAGAGTCCCTATTGGATCTCATAGAGAACAACATCAGAGTCATCATAGGAGGACAAGTTGGCATTGTTCTCCTACTACCTCATCTTCATCCTCATGATCATCAGAATACTTTGATAGTAGGAGGCAAAGGTACAAAAACCATGATAGGGAAGAGAGAAGAACTCAAGACCGTCATTCAAGACATTCCAATTTGGAAGATGAAAAGTATGAATAGTGAAAATGTAGGGATCCTATAAATCATGAAATGGGTGAGCATAGAAGGGGGCACTACTACAACCAAGCACACACAGCTAATTGAGATGATGAACCCTTGATGGAAACTCAAAGTATGATTAACATATAGGAAGTTGTACACATTCCAACTAGGCACATGAGAGATAGCTATATCAAACATCTTGATATGAACAACATGCTAATATTTGAATGTGGTTATAATGCTGATCCACAACACCATCTCCAAGCTTCCCATGATGCTTGCATCCTACAAAACATTAAAATTAACTAGTATAATTTAAAGTTATTTCCAAGAAAACTTATGAAAGAGGTAGAGGGCTAGTACCAATCACTCTAACCTAAATTAATCAGAAGATGGAGTACCATGTTAAAGATCCTCAATAACAAGTATCAAACCTACTCATGAGTGTCTAACTTAGGGAAGAAAATCCAAGGATGGAAGCAAGGAACTCATGAAACCCTTGATGCATTAATGGAAATGTATTATTCACTATTTCATAGATGACCAGCCCATGGATTCTCATAATAGGTGCAACTCAAGCATATTGTAGATGGGTTGCAAAATAAAATAAGGGAGACACTTGGGATTTACACCCAAGGAAAATTATCTAAGATGACTATCTATTACATCTCGAGATTAATTGATCAAGTGGCAAAGGAAGAAGATGAATTAAGAGAGAGAGAATCAATTAAGGAATATAACCAAAATCCATTAATTAGAAAGAAGGATGCAAGAGTTTGTGATACCCAAGAAGAGGAAACATTGGATCATGCAATCCAAAAGAAAATGCTACTAATCCAAAAATTTGTCTCCAATGTAGCAACATAGGTAGCAAAGATCTAGGACTCAATTGAAGAGCGATGTACAACAACTTTAAAGATTGTGCAAGAGAGAGTAGAGCAATCCTTTGAAAAAGTTAAAGACAAAAAAAAGAAATATTTTGGACAAAAAGGCAAAGTGGCTACAATGGCTAAATGTTTAGACACTAGCTCCACCAATAAGAAAGAATGTGCCATGTGTCAGTATAAACATCCCAAGGGATGTTTTCTAGTAATGGCACATTTGTAGAAAATAGGAGCATACACACTCAATCCTAGATTTGTTAAGAAACAAATGCCTAGAAGGTTACCTTATCCTCAAGGTAACTACAAGCAGAATTTCCAACCAACATACTATCTCAGTGGAGTTGTACCATAGCCACAAGAATAATACCATCAGTAGTGATAATAGCCCCAATTGCGAGCCATGCCGCCACCACACCAATAGTATCAATATCAAAAACCTGATCCTTATGGATACTATGTACAATGCCTAATCTCTCTTGGGAACATTGTTATCCAAACTCCACAATACTACCCAATAGAGTATCATAGATGAGTCCCACTAAGGATAGATCCAAACTTGAATGTGCACCCATCAATAGTTGGTCCTTCCAACCAATACCTAAATCCTCTACCACTAGTGCCACCTCCTACCATGTAGGGGGAACTACAATCACAACCATAGTAGAAGAATGCTACCAAGGTGGTTAGTACATAATAGGAGGTGATCACATACGAATAGAAAACTAGGAAATGATTGTTCTTTCCAATGAGTCTTGAGAAGATTTGATGGATGAGAAACAAATCTACTTCCACCCCATCTACATTTAATTCTCCTTAACACAACAAGCTTCTATCTTCACCAAATGCAAATGTCATGACTATCATGCTTACTCAAACAATCATACACTAGATCAAGAAAGGATTCCTTCAACAAAAACAAACTAATCCAAGAAGCCCTTTAGTCTACCTCCAAATACCAAACCAAAAACCATGTAAAGCTCTACTAGATTTTGGATCAAGAGTAAACCTGATCTCCCAAGATATGTACCAAGGCTAGAATCTACCTTCGCTAAAGAAGAGTAACATCCAATTAGAGCTTGCCAACCAATTAATCACCATTCCACTAGGACAAGTGGATGATGTGATTACAACCATCAATGGTTGGTCCTACCCTACAGATTTCCCAATTATCCATGTGGGGAAAAATAAAGGAGAATTTCCAATTACTATGGGAAGAGCTTGGCTTAGTACTATTGATGCTAAGCTTTGAATTTGTGAATTGTCCATAGAAATTTACAAGAAGGAAAAAGCTAGGATTATACAAAGACTAAGAGTTCCATGTATCATATATAACAATAATGGATGCAATTGTGTGCAAAGAATATAGACTATTAGATGAGAGGATACCAAAGCATGCAACAAATGTGTAGAGGAAATATGTATGTAGAAATGTCTGTATGCAGTAACCACACAATAGGAAGGCATCCAATGGCTGATCACCAATGAAGAGATTGAATCAAATAATTACATGGAACTAGAAGAAAAAATTATTGTGCCTACGTTAAAGAAATTGATAAATTAGAGTAGTTAAGGGAAAGGCACTTCCACCCACAAACAAATCAAAAAGAGGAGATAGATTGGGGACACTTGGAGATCTTAGACATAATGGAACCAAAATCGTTGGAACTAAAAGCCCTACTAACCACATTGGAATATGCATTTCTAAACAATAAAAAGCTAGTAATCATCAATGCCACCTTAACAAAAGAATAGAAAAGAAAGCTACTAGAAGTCATAAACATATGGCGCATAGCCTTTGCATGGTCTTATGATGAGATCATAGGAATTGATCCATGAATTTTCCAACACTATTATACACTGAACCTATAGTCAAACCAAGATGTCAACCCTAAAGAAGGGTCAATCCAAAACTCAAACAAGTAGTCAAGAAATAGTTTGAAAAATTGCTAAAGGTAGGATTCATCTATCCTATTACGAATAGTGAATGGGTCAACTCCTTAGTAATTATTCCAAAGAAAGGAAGCAAATGGCAAGCCTACATTGACTTTTAGATGTTGAATGATGCTACATTCAAGGATCACTTTCATTTTCCATTTGTTGATCAAGTCCTAGACAACATTATAGGACATGAATATTATAGTTTTTTGGATAGATACAATGGATATAATTAGATCTACATTGTACTTGAAGACCAAGAAAAAAAACATTCACCAATCCATGATGAATGTTTTCCTACAAGAAGATGGCCTTCAATCTTTTCAATGCACTAGATACCTTCTAGAGGCTAGTGCTTAGCATCTTCTAGAAGTAAATTGGAAATGGCATGGAAGTATTTATGGATGATTTTTCAACATACGGGTTGGATTTCAAATAAGCATTGGACTAGTTGGAGTAGGTATTGAAAAGATGTATCAAAACCAATCTTAAGCTTAACTAGAAAACATACATCTCATAGTTTAGGTAGGTATAGTGCTAGGACATAAAATCTTCCAAAAGGGTATTGAGGTAGATCTTGAGAGGCATCTAGAATATCACTCAAAGGCCACAAACAGTGAAAGATGTGAGATCATTCTTAATTCACATAGGATACTATATAAGATTCATAGAAATTTTTTAAAAAATAGCTAAACTACTTGTGGAACTCAGAAAAAAAGGATGCATCCTTCAAATGGATAGAGTCATGTGAAAAGGCATTTAAAGCTTTGAAGAAGAAACTAGTGGAGACACCAATCCTACAAGCTCCAAATTGGTCAAGACCTTTTCATATCATGATTGATGCTTCCAACTATGCACTGGGTGCAATACTAACACAACTAGATGATCAAAAGAGACCTTACTACATTCACTATGCTAGTAGGAGCATCACTAAAGCACAATTAAACTACATCACAATAGAAAAGGTGCTGATGGTCATGGTGTATGCACTTGAAACGTTTAGACATTAGGTGCTTAGATATCAAATCTATGTTCATACCAATCACAATACCATTCAATTTCTCATAAACAAACCAACAATTAGTCCTAGAGTGATAATATGGCTTGTAATCTTCCAAGAATTTGACATCACGATGATCAATAAAAAGAAAATAAAAAATGTGGTAGTGAATCATCTATCAAGGTTGAAATGGAATACCAAAAATCAAGTAGAACTTTTATAAAACCAATTTTTTGATGAAGATTTATTTATCAAAATAGTACAGGCTGTGAACTCAATAGGAAATCCATGGACTACAGAGTGCCTGGAATATCTATCAACACAAGAGCTTCCTACTAAATGGAGTAGGAAATAATGTGAAAAATCCCTTCATAGAGTAAAAAAATATATGGAAATCAATGATAATATGTACAAGATTTGTGTAGATGGACTCATCAGATGATGTGTGCTAGAATGTGACCAATAGAAAGTCTTATAGGACATCCACGAAGGCCCATGTTATGGCCACTATGTAGGGCACAGAACGGCACTCAAGCTGATGATGATAGGCTAATTTTGGCCTACCTTATTCAAAAATGTTCACACTTTTGAACAATCTTATGAGCGATGTCAAAGAGATGAAGGAGTTGCATTTAGATACAAAGGGCCACAACATTGGATACAACCACTAGAATCTTTTAACATATGGGAATTAATTTCATGAGGTTCATAACACCAATGTAAAATGAAAAAGGATACATAATTGTGACTATGGATTACTATATGAAGTGCTCAAAGGTAACAACAATAAAAGACTGTACAACAAAGACAACTACTAAATTTTTTCAACAACATGTCGTGAATAGATCTAGAGTACCAAGGATGCTTATATTAGATAAAGGGACTCACTTCATCAATGCTACATTCCAAAATCTCATGTAATAACTTGGGGTGAACCATAAGCTAATAACACCATATCATCCCCAAGCAAATGATCAAGTCAAAGTGACTAATTAGGAAATTACTAGAATACTTACTAGGACGATTAGTAAATTTAGAAAGGACTAGAGCACTAAACTGAATGATTCTCTATGATCCTATAAGACATCCTAGAAATTACCTATAGGGTACTCACCATATGAGTTAGTTTACAATAAGTTACCAATGCTCCTAATCAAGGTAGAGCTTCACACTCTAGCTACTGTTAGTGAACTTGACCTTGACTTGAGCTTAGCCCCACAAGAATGTCTCATAAACATTACTCCAAACTCAGGCACAATACATAGATAAGGCATGTAACTATACAACCAAGTGATAAGGTCTTATATCATAAACCTAATCATCTATCCCAAAAAGCTAAATTTTAGACACTTTGGGAGGGACCATACATTATTCAGATCACTTGTCCATCTAGTTCCTTCATATCTATCACCCATATCATCCACATAAGCTCATTCTTGTTAATATCCAATTGGTCAAACTCTACCATGAATATTCCACAAAATCTACCTAGCCTACCCAATAGTCTTGTACCTATTCTATTTTCATCTAACTGATCCTACTGATAGTAATGGGGGTGTCAATCTAGAACTGTAGGTACTTTACTGCATTTTTCCTTTTATTTTCATTTTTCACATTCTTTAATAACTTTTAATTCTTTTTACTACAATCTTTTTCATTTCTTCATTTTTTAATATTATTCCACATTTTTCAATTTTTTAATGATTTTTCATTCTTTAACAATTTTAATTCTTTACATATTTTTCCAATTATTACTATCTTTTTCATAATGTCTTCATTTCCTTTGTCAATATTTTTGATTACTAATAAAACACATTAAAAATAAGACAAGATGTAGTCCAATAAAGTGAATATTTCTCTATGTTATCAATTCATAAGAGACTAATTATTTGAACATTGATCCCACACCATCTATCCATCCACTCCATTAATAAGAGGTTCTCATAATGACTATAATGATATTCTTTCCATCATATAACTATGAATAAACTTGTGATCATTACGCCTAAATTGAAAAGTAAAGAACTAAGTGGGAATGTAAATGGTGTGACATCAAGAGGATTTGTGGACTCTCTTGCATTACTTTTGTGAGTTCTATCCTATTGTTCTGGTTGTATTATATCCTTGTAGATCTAATGAAAAATGGGAGTAAGAGTAACTAAGGGCTACCTTACCGTGTCACTAGAAAGACATGGTATCTATGCCTGAAGGTAGTCCTCTAGTAAGGTTGACATAGGTAAAAAATAAAACCCATGCATAGAATAAATTTTTGGGGCTCCCACTAGAAAGACATGTTACCCATGCCTGAAGGTAGGTGACTTTTTAGAAATTGAAAAAATAAAGCATGTTATTAATAAAATCCTCCCTTGGACAATATGCCAAGTGACAATACCCATTGCAATAGTGGTAGTCCTACAATTGTAATTCCAAGAGATAAGACAATGCAATGTCACTCAAATGTTGTTTGGACTTGGTTTGGATCTTGGACAACAAGGCTAATGATTACTTTAACCACTAATAAAACACAAGAATTCATTATGCCGATGCTAAGATACCTCATGCATGATCTCTACAATACCTTTTAAGACCATTTCATCTCATTGTATGAATAATCATAAATTGTGGTTTTGTGTAACATAGCATAATTTCCCAATTTGGTGGTAGTAACATGTGTGTTTTGCTAAATAGGCATGTGTTACATTCAACTCCTTGAGTGCCTAAGGACACTTTTAGGTGTGGTTATACAAGGGTACTATGGGCTTGAGCTTGCTTTGGGAAGGACCCACTTGTATAGCTATTGTATCTTATACTTGTCTAGCAACTTCACATCATCTTAAACCTTCCACGACCAATAAATATTAATCAAAATTTTCCTTTACATCACATAACTCCATTCTATACTAAATAATTCACTATATTCTCATCCATATCATCAACAATTAATATACTTTCATAACTCACTTCATACATTTTCTATGCCAAAATTTCACTAAATATACATCATTCCTAGTCTAAGACCCTTTGAACATGTTTTATACCTTCCAAACATTCCCAAGAACTCATTTATATCCATCACAAATCAAGAGAAAATTGAAACTCTTTCACTTGATACCGAATCCCCATTATCAGATATCTAATATTGGGTCAACAAAAATTATATATATTAAGGGACACTTAGCAAAATTTTCATTTTTCCATAATGCATCTAAGAGATTTCTTGCAATTTTTCTTCTTACCTTAGGAGTTTTGACCATCTAGCCTCCCCAAGACATATCTTTCCCATTATGACTCTAATTTCCATAATTTTTGAATCCATTTGATCCCAGAGTGCTCATCTTAGTCATGGGAGGGGGCTGAGAGATGCTAGTAAGAAATCTCTAATCCAATTTTTCAAAATCTCCTAATGCCTAGAGGGCATTTTAAGGGTAAGATTGATGGAAAAATTGAAAACTCTTAATAAAGATCAAGCTAAAAATACTTAATCCCCTTAATGAGTCATACACAAGACCAAAATGGACAACTATGAAGGGTTATAAGGAAATTAACACATATTGGGTTTCTTTTTGACAATTTTTCTAACTCTATAATCATAATGAGCTAAGAACTGATCTAATAAAGGATATGAGAAAGGAAAAAGGCTATCTAAATCAAAGTACACATTCTAATAATTGTCAAATCCTTAATTATTGTAGATAGTCCCAAAGAGAGGAGCAATCAAAGGTCCCTCATAGCCTACAAGTAAAAGACCAAGAGGCCAAGGTAGAGGCCGAATAGGAAAACAAGACCTAGGACATGTAGAGCAGGAAGCCTAATTCTTTAGCATTCATTAGGAAACTCCTAATACTAGACATTCATCCTAAGGAGAGGTAGAGGAACCACAAGTACAAGGACAATACCTCATTTTTCCACCAAACTACCTTCAAGCTATCTAAGAAAAGTTAATCCAAACCATAGNTTTGTGGAAATTTTTGGCTATATCGCATTATCAATTACTTTGTAGAGGTTGTTCCCATCATGTGTTCCCCAACTAATGATCTCTACAATCTATTGCAAATGACTCATGTATGGCTTGCAATCCTATGATGGTAGTGGAACTTGATTTTTCTATTTCTCCTATTACTATTGTTGCTCTTGTTGCTAGCCAATGAGTCCCACTTAATATTGTTGTTCAGTAATTTGTGTGGTTTCCCCAGCATCAGTTTGTTCCTCATCCTGGTCTTTCCTGGATGGTGCTAGCTTAAGTAGTTCAACATACAAGGCATTTTGGGCCTTCTTGGAAATGTCATTGGCATACCCTAAGATTCTAGCACTTTTGCACAACTTCCTAATAAGGAAAGGAAATGAAAGTATTGGCTTTCCTACCTTATTTCTTTTGAATCACCTCTGGATCTCCATGAAATAGGGTTGTGCAAGGTTTTCATTATACTTNTCATAGGATTGCAAGCCATACATGAGTCATTTGCAATAGATTGTAGAGATCATTAGTTGGGGAACACATGATGGGAACAACCTCTACAAAGTAATTGATAATGCGATATAGCCAAAAATTTCCACAAACCCTACAAGTGGCCAAATATCATTATAATCAGGAGGAGAGGCCTAATGATCAAAATAGATTTCTAGGAATGCTACATTATTTCAAGTGGTGTTTGAGATTGGAGAAGGAGCCATAGTTATGGTTATGTAGCACCAAGATGTAGCAGGAGTAGCATACGTGATCATAGATCATATTAAAGAATCCTTTGATGTACTTGTTGTGCCACCAATAGATTTAAATAGAGCTAAAAATGCTCAAATGCTAGCTAGAACCTCAATGACTCCTGTAGACCATGAAGATGTGCTAGACTAACTATTGTAGAATGGGCAAGTAATGACAACTCTTTTTGACATCCTAAGTGATGTCACTACTGTATAGTCTGAACTCATTATAACTAAGGGTAAGTTGGTCATGGTAGAGACTAGGGTAGAGCATGCAGAGAATGAAATACTCATATTACAAGAAGAGCTCACAACCCTAAGATCCAAATATAGATATCCCACTCAATTCATTATGCCTAACCAGCTAGAGCAATTCAAAATAGAACAGATGAATCACCTGATTGAGTAGAACAATCAAATGGTGAATTAGAAAGAGAAAGTGGTGTCGAATGCTTGAATAACTAAAATTTAAATGTATGCACATGTTAAGGCACTCCTTGCAACACAAGAAGAGAACAAGCAACTTACTGTAGAAATAGAAGAACATCCTAGAGGAAAGCATCCATTAGTTAAGAGAACAACTGACAACGGTTAACCAGGATATGAGCTACCTCACATGAGAAAATAAAACAATCTTAATGGAGGAGTTACACACTATCCATAAAAAATTAGCTATTGAAATAAGCACATGGAAAAATGAGGCAAAGAAACATGAAAGGCTTAAAGAACACTTTTGTGATCAAGTGGGCAGGTATAAGCAAATTAATGAGAAAGAAATCCATATGGTGAAGGCCCAAATGAAAGCCATTTCAGCACAAAATCCTAACTAGCAACCCATCTTGGATGGCATGGACCATATCAACTAAGTAGAAGTCTAGAATAAAGACTTGTAGATAGAGGTTCTGAAAGAATACATGGGGTTAGTTAACCTTCGTTATGCTAACCTGGCCATGTTAACAATAGGCAAGCCTAGAACTAAACTAGAATAGCAAGTAGCATCCACGTATGCATTATATGAAAAAGAGTTTGCAAATCAAAAAGATGCCCTAGAGAAACTTCAGTTGGAAAACTCTGAACTAAAAGTAGTTAAGGTTGGCTACTAAGGGTAGAAAGATGTTACAGTGAACCTGGCCCAAAGATTATCTGATTATCATGAATTGTGAGCCAAGGCTAAGGCATTTGAGAAAGAGAGAAGTTAGTTTTCAACAAAGTATGTCAAAGCCAATTAGATGTTTCTACAGTTGCCATGTCTATGAAATGTACTAGCTCCATCACACATTGCACCAAAAGCATGGATGATGCATGACCCTAGAATGGAGGAAGTGAAAATTTAGGCATTGTTCAACATATACAAATTTTAGAAGCCTAATGACAAGGGGAAGTAACCAATGGAGGAGCAACCATCACCAGGCACTACATAAGCTACATTGCACTCTATCTAGTTTCTGTTTATTTTATTTCAAAATTTTCATGTTATGTGGTATGTCAATTTTTATAAAACACCACTATGACATTCAAGATTCATGCATATAGTTAATCAGTCATGTAAATCTACCTTCCAATTTTGTAAGGAACTCTACCCTCATTTTGTTTTAACTCAAGGAAAAAAATTTAGTCAATTGTGGGGGTATGATAAGATGAATTTTTGTTAGCTACAATATTAGTTGTCTAATATCGAAGCTACAATATCATGTATCCTATATCAAAGTACAAGCTACTACATTAGATATCCAATATCATGGGACACATGCCTGCCTATAAATATAACACTTAGGCACATGGTCCAACACACAATTTTTCCATCCTTACGAAAATGTTTTCAGTTTCCTTTTGTAAGTTAGTCTTAAGTACTTAGAAGTGTGAATGCCCATAGTGTAGTGTGACCTAGTGTACAAAGTATTTATTCAAGCATCTTGTATTTGGGAATAAGTGTAACCAACAATAAAGATTGAGTTGTTTCATACTATTGTAGTATTCTCCTATTTTACTACTTTAATTAGAATAATGTTTACTATTTTTAGATAGACTACTGTTTACTATTTTCTTAGTTAATGTTTTTCTATCCGAGGCACATTACTTTTACTGTTGATTAGCATGTGGAAGGATATAACTGATTTCAAGCATAAAGTATGATTTTTTGGTAACCGAGTATTATTATCGCTTAGTGTGACCAATAGCAAAGTACCTGGTAATCCCAGTAACATTTACATAAGCCTAGGACATGTATAGAAAATTAGGAATAGATATCCAATTCTTAGGATAGAATATATTTATTTAATATTTACTTGGACTTAGAAACTATTAACCTTTCATCATATTTACTAGGAGTAAGATGGCCTACACAACATCAGTTATCATATACCTCAGCATGAGTTAAACCATACCCGTAAATTTCACTAGCTCATGTGGAAAGACAATTATCCTAAACTTTAACCAATTACTAGCATATTCACATTGCCTTATCCACAAATTATGATTTGGTCAGATGTGCACACCTATGACTTATATGGTTGGGTGTTGGATTATTCCATCACTCATCAATAGGGTAGGGAAGGGATTTTATTTCATATGGGATTTTTTGCATAACCTAAATTTTAATAAAATAAAAACTAGAGCTATAATTATAGTGAACCTAAAATTAAATATGGAATTTTTGAATAATCTTAACAAATTGGCAAGGTTAAACTTCAAGTAAGACATAAAATTAAGATACATTTTAAGAATTCTATTCTAAGAGACAACTAGCTTTAAATGAAAATGAACTCAAATTTCTTGTTTGATGATGAAAATCTCTTTCCTTTCAAAGCCTAACCTATTCTAAAATCCTATAAAGAATCTTATTTATAAAATGTTGATTTATAACTTTTCTAAGTTTGCTTCAAATATGAGCAATTGCACAATATCTCAAAAGATATAATCACCATCTTCATAATAATTTTTATAAAAATGATATCTATTAACCATCATCTATCTACACTTCAATAAATTATTGATTATTAAAATTTTTCCTTGTAATACTAATTTAAAAAATATATGAACTTTAAATAAAGAGATTAAAATTACTTTGGTACAACAAATAGCATATTTTATCAACTTAAGCTATGCATAAAGTATCAAAATCCTATTTATTCTTCCATAATAAATCCTTATTGAAACACCACAAAATTTAGGGTCTTAGCATCTTGACTGAAAATTTGACTAAGTATCAAAATGGTGGCACTTTACCCAAATTTTTCTAAGTGTTAAGTGTAGTCAGCTCCAACTACCAGATTTGCAAAATTTTTCTAAGTGTCAAAATGATGGAACTTTCTGCAAATTTGTTTAAGTGTTCAAACTTAGCAAGTTTTTCTAAGTGTTGATGTTATGCTCCCTAGTGTATCCAGCGTAGCATGCCTGAAGGCCTATTTTGCAAAATTTTCTAAGTGTCAGAAGTAGCTATAGAAATTTTTCTAAGTTTTTTGTTATGCTCGGCATTGTAGTTGCTACACTCTGCTATGCTCTAAAGCATAGCAAGCATAGCCAACACACAAATGGCTAGTTTTGTATAATTTTCTAAGTGTTGTGCTATGCTCCCATTGCCCCAGCTATGCTCTAGAGCATAGCTAGCGTAGCACACTTTTCATTGATAAGTTTCACCTAAGTGTCAAGCCAAAAGCTATCAAAATAGCTCAGCATGGAAGAGGCATTTGGCAAATTTTCTAACTCTTGAGGCTACCCCTTCTACTATTCTCTAGAGTGTAGCTAGCATAGCAAGAACAAGGATCATAGTATTCACCAAATTCTTCTAAGTATCCATTCTATGTCCCATCCCCGGCTAGCATCCCATGTCCCACACGTAACATGGAACGAGCGTAGCAACCAACATCCTATGTCCTGCACGTAACACGGGATGAGCATAGTAGCCAGAGTCCTGTGTCTAGCATGTAACATGGGACAAGTGTAGCAACTAGAGTTCTATGTCTCACATGTAACATAGGATGAGCGTAGTAGCTAGAGTTAGAAAATTTTTGAACTTTCTTTGGTCACCTTCGAACTTAGAAAATTTTCTAAATTTTTCTTGTGGCCCCACCTACTACACTGCCATGTGGCACCTAATCTGCATTTTGGTCTAACCCTAGCCCTATAAATACCCCTACGTCCCAATGTTTTAGGGGGGTTGTCTTCCATTTTTCACCAATGGAGAAATTGGCACTTTCATTTTAGCATTTGCACTTTGGCATCTTGGCACTTAACTCCATGGGAGAATGAGACCCAAAGTACACCATACTGGTAGAGTGGCAGTCTTGCACCACACGATACACTGGGACCCTATTGCAACCCTGTACCACATGGTACACCATAGCCCCATTGTAGCCCTACAAAACATCACACGGTACACCATGGCGACCAACCTAGCAAGCACAATTCATCATAGCAAGCACTAGACTTCATGGCCCGACACCACTAAGACTATGATTATGCTTCCACTGCACTTGTTGTACACTGTGTACATTTTGAGACCCTTTTGGAATTAGCTATGCTCCCCCTTTTGGTGCAGTGCACTTCCATTCTCAAATTCTATTGCATTTCTCAAGCATTTCTCTTTGGTATTCAGTGTAATACTTACATTTTATCACTTTTTCATATGTATTTGCACATTTACATCATTGTTCTCAGGCCGAGACATCCCACTACACTCTAGCTTAGCCAAACTCGATGCTCACACATAACACAGTATAAACCCTTCTCACACACAGTCATTTTAACAACACGTAAGTCCTTGTCTAATTGACCAGACCATTCAGGGCACCTCATTTTCACTTCCCAGCATGGCCTTTGCACGGATTTGGGGTTAGGTTGTGCGTTCATTGACCCCTCGGTGATTCCAGCTAGATTTGGGGTTAGGTTGGACATCATAGTTTTTGGTGCTAGAAGGAGGGCCTCACCATTTTCTTCTGCATTTTTTGATTGGCACTTAACCAAAACACTAGATGCTTTGGAGAGCATAACAACTTCTCAAAGCATAGCAAGCATGGCAAGCTCTAGCATAGCGAGTGTAGCACCAAAGTTAGCCATTTTCAACAACTTTCATACTTAGCACTTTTTTTGCATTTTCATACTTAGCATTTGTTCTACATTTTCATACTTGGCCAAATTTTCTACAATTTCACACTTAGTCAATTTTTTTTTTGAAGTTTCCATACTTAGCTATTTTTCTACTATTAGCAAACTTAGTCATTTTTCTGCAATTTTCAAAGTTAGCCATTTTTTGCAAATAGCAACTTTCACAACCCAACCAATGAACATGAATCCAAATTAGCCTTCCACATCAGTGTCTAACACATTTGACATCACGATCCACCCAAAGCATGCAGCACTAAGCTACAAACAATATAATTTTTTTGTGCCAAAATCCAAGTAGGATTACCAGTGGATCACCTTGACCTAGAGGCAAAACAATATTACAAATGAGTCCATCAGGATGGAAAAGAGTACAACCCTACCTTGTTTGACATAATCCCACTCACGGAGTCCTACAACTAGTTTTTGTCCCAACTCATTTTTGCAAACAAGCATGATGTAGGGACAACCTACAAGAAAGCCTCATAGGAGGAAGAAGATGGGTTTGAGGCCTACTTTGAATGTGAGAGCCCCCTCTACATCATCTTCCAACAACCACTCCCTAGTACACCCCCTCCTCAGTTTAGTCCACCCATCCTCTTCGAGATGGTGACCGTGCCAATTCAACCTTTCTTATAAGCTACCATTGCATTTTCCCAACCCTATGCTCATGCAGGGGCCACCTCTTAGCCCTAGACGACTTAGGAATTCTACATCTGGCTTGTCTCATGGGCACCCATGATGTCTATCCAACCCACTCATGTGTGGTTCACTTCAGTTACCACATCCATCCCTCAGCCAACACATCAACAACCATCCACTACGATGTTAAATTGGCAACGACCATCTGCTACGACATTAAATTGGCAAACTCCACAACCAACAATCTAACCCTATGCCATACACCTAACACAAGTCCAACCAATGCAAATGGTTGGCTTATCTCTAAGCTTAGATCAGGCATTCTAACTGATCCAAAGCTTGATGGAGGAGATCAACTGACTTAAGGCTACCTCCTTCAACACTGTCAAGGTGGTGGAATTCTACTAGGATGATCCCATAAGTCCTGTGGTACCACCTATAACTCTCCCAATTGGTGTCCAACTACCTCAACTCACCAAGTACAATGGTGAAGGGGACTCTAATGCACACTTGGTCATATTTTGGTCTGAGTGCCTACTCCTTCAAGCTTGGCCACATGCCATCATGCACATGTTCCCCATGTCACTCACTAGCAAGGCCTTAGACTAGTACCATGTGCTACCCAAGGCCTCAATCTCCTCACTAGAGGGCCTCCTTAGCTAGTTCATGACATGCTTCAAGTACAACCTAAAGCTTGAAGCAACCCTTGACAAGCTCATGCAAGTCAAGCAAGGGCCCCTAGAGCCCATGCCAAAATTCCTCCAATGCTAGAATGCTGCATTGAGAAAAATGCATGAACCCCTAGTAGAGACACACCTACTGACCATCTTCAAGGATGTAGTGAATGACTTCATCAAGTTCAAACGATATTACTTGGCCCCAAATTCTCTCAGCCAAGCCTTTGCCCAAGTGCAAGCTAGCAATGACCTAACCTACGTGGCGTACAGAAACTAACATGCATGCAAGCAAAATGCAATAGTGGCAACAGTGGCCATAAGTGCAAAAGTAACCAATTCAGGCTTGACAACTAAGTAGCCCAAGGCCCCAGCTCACAAAGCTACCAAATCTGGTGCCAACTCACCTACACTGGCAGGGACCACCCCAAGGTCCAACTTTGAGCATAAGAATCACTCAAAGTATACACCGGTACCGATGGAACCATCTAAACTTCTAAAGAAACTCCTGAAAGGTAGGAAAATCCAATACAAACACATATCAAATATTGTCCACCAAAATCATGATAGGTACTATGAACTACTGAGGAACCCTACCTCAGTAGTATCAACTGAGCCCCCGGTCCCACAACACTTTAAGCTGAACCAGTACTATCATTACCACTAATTGTCTAGTCATAGTATAGACAATTATCGTGCTTTGCAAGATGACCTGCAAAGAATGATTTCATGGGGCTAACTAGTGCTCAATTTAGCAATCCAATCCAATGCAGATGACATCCCCTACATCATAAACTCCATCAAAGTAGGTGGCAAGTCTAAACCTATGCAACAACCTTTTATGATCTGCATGCCTCCTAACATGGCAAGGATCCCCTTGGCCTCCATAAGCAGGAGGACTCCCTTTGTTATTAAAGTGTTACCTGGGGCACCCACAACATCCTTGGTGGTCAAGGTCCCACTATAACCATCTGTTAAGATGTTAAATTGGCATGATGTAGCAATAAAAACTATTAAGCAACCTTTTGTCATCAAGGTGCCACACCAAGTTGGCCCAGCAACAACTCCTAAACCACCATTTGTCATAAGGGTGCCACAACATGATAGTCCCTCACCTACTTGAAGCCCAACAGTGGGCAACATCTCGATCCCTCCTCTTTCAAGGGCCAACCCCACTAGCAACCTAGGTAGGCCTACTAAATGGCAATGCAATAGGACAAACACGCACCTCACAATCCCCATGGTCAAAGCAAAGGCCATAACTAGCAAGCAATAACCGAACACTAGGGCCCCTACCCCCAAGTAGGCTAAGCAACCCTAATCCAATTCCCCTCCATGAGAGATTTGTCTCTCAAGCCACATGGAAGAAGTTAAGTCCAACATAATGACCAATGACAAGGACTTCGTAGTTGTACTAACCTAGGTGAAAAAAATGCTCAAGTAAAATAACACAACGTTAAGCTTGTACAACTTGGACATGACCTCATCTACTCACTACCAAGAATTGGCCCAAATGTTAGCCTCCATTCTTGTTACAAAGGACATCCTTGTAGATGAGGCATCCATCCATGCAACGATGTTGCCCCTTACACTAGAATAATTAGGTTCAACATCCCTATCCTTTTGCGATGATGTAGTCAAGATCAACCCTAAATGATAGGAGGTCACTATAGCTCCACTATCCATTAGCATCCATGTTGGGTAGTGCACCATCTGCAGAGTACATGTTGATGATGGTGTAGCAACAAACGTAGTTATGTACTCCATCATCGACAAGCTCGGCCTAGTAGATGAAATCAAGCCAACCAAGACTACATGTCTAAAATCATTCAATGGATCATGCATCACTATTAGGAGTACAATCAAATTACCCTTCATGGAAGAAGAGTAATTCCCACCAACGCAGATTTTACTATCATAGAGGAGATGCCAGGATTCAACCTGATCCTGGGTAGGCCTTAGCTAGCTCAAGTACGAGTAGTCTTCTCTCCCATCCACCAAGAAATCCACCTTCCATATGAAGGTGGTCAAGTTATCATCCATGGTGATAACATGCCCCCTTCAGCTACCCACAACTTAGACATGACACAAGTGTTGGAGGTGGAGTTTCTTGGTGATGCACCTATGGAAACCAACACAACGCCTAAGGTTAAAACATCCAAATGAGTGGTTGAAGTCAATAACCTCCTAAAGGACTGTAAGCCCTATGCATCCCCTAATCCACACCTAATTAGAAAGCAACTACATGACCAAGACTTTTCCTTGGCCAAAAATGCGCTAAGCACCTGGTTACCATGTCCTCCATGGGCCATGCATTTTTTGTTTTTTCTTGTGTTGCATTTTTTTATGCATTTACATTTCACCTAGTTGCCTAGGTTACACACTAATTTTCTTAGTTTACACATTTCTATGTTGTTTATAAGTCCATCTACTTAGCTTATGCATTGCATTTGAAAAATATCAAAAACAGATAAAACTACAAAAACACCTAGCCCAAAAAGGCCTTAAACTAGCCCATGACTCAGAACGGCTTAAAACTATCATTTTTTGCATTTCATTCCTTTCATTCATGCATTTTAACTTTGTTTACGATAGGTGCCCCTTGATGTTGTTTTTCTAATTGATTTTTACAGGATCTTGTAGGCACACAACATGACTACGCATGCACAATCGCACCTCACACAAGCAAGGTAAGCACTCATCTACCATGATGCAAAAAACTAGCACAAATAGTCCGCTATGACTCTAAACTGGTATAGATCATCCATGGGTCATAATGTTAAAATGGCACAATATCCACTATTTTCTATGATATTAAATTAGCACCTAGTAGTCTGCTAGGACTATAAACTAGCACATCATGGTTTGCCAAGACCTTAAACTGGGTTCATAGTCTGCCAGGACTTTAAATTGTCATGTTGCCGATCTTTTGGAGCACCTACCATTGGTAAGACCCTTGGGGAACTCATAACATCATAGTCTCCCACCATTCTACTAATCTTTTAGAGCACCTGCCATTAGTGTGACCTTTGAAGGACTGACAACATCATCTCATTAGCATTTTCACTACTTCTTGAGCACTTGCAACTGGCATTGCATTTGACACATTTGCAGCATCTTCGCATCTAGCACTTGTAACATCTTCATTTCTAGCATTTGCACTTTCATTTCATGTTGTGTGGTTTTCTTTTCTTATTAGAGTTGTGTTTGCAAGCTGAAATCTTAGAGGCAGTCTTGCATAGATGCATCTCATTACAACAGCAAGTTACCACATTGCTCTAACATGCATGATTGAACTAGCTAAGCCACTCAAGAGTGCACATCCCCCTCATCCCTTTACAGCATATGCACATCCACTCCTTCATCCCAACAACCTCTCATCCCTTGCATACTCATGATTGCACATCTCTCTGATACATACGCACTATAACACATATGGCATTCTCTTCATATCAACTGTTGAACCTAAGGCAGAAATAACATAACTTATCCTATGGGAAGCCTTTGTTAACTAGTTAAGGCCCAAGCAGATGTAACATAGCTCATCCTGGGGAGAAAACACCTGTCCTATAGACGCAATGTGGTTGCATCAAAGAAAAGCCCATCTACTCGATGGTTCACACCTTGTAGCTATCATTCAGTAGTAAGTCGAACCTAATGAGGGTTTTCCTCGTAGCAAAGTAAAAATAAAAAGCAAAAAATGAAAAAAAAAAGAAATAAAGAAAAATACAGAAAAGCACATCCCTAAGAAAA
This sequence comes from Gnetum montanum, assembly GCA_015680685.1. Classification (NCBI taxonomy): domain Eukaryota; kingdom Viridiplantae; phylum Streptophyta; class Gnetopsida; order Gnetales; family Gnetaceae; genus Gnetum; species Gnetum montanum. Next base: position 286,801 of record MNCI01004895.1, on the reverse strand, counting down.
TTGACAATGTTATAGCTTCACAATCAGCCTAGCCTTGGATCAACTTTGACTCTCTTATGAGCACTCCGACAAAAGGTCAACACTTTAGGGGCAAGTCATTTCATGCCATGGTCATCATCAACCATGCTGAATTTACATTTTACATCATGATCCACTATTTGCATTTCATTTCCACTATTTACATTTCATCTCCCTATCATTGCCTATACCCCTTGTCCCTCAGCATACCCTTATTCCCTTAGCACTCTTAAGCATGGTGAAGCATCACCCAATTAGGTACTAATGAGCAATGTTGGTTCCATGTTTGTTGTGGTATTTTACAATTCTTTGTTGATGTCTCTCGGGCCACTCCTTCAGATGTCAACAAAGAAGGGCCATTGAAACACCACAAAATTTTGGGTCTAAGCATCTCGACTGCAAATTTGACTAATGTCAAAATGGTGGCACTTTGCCCAAATTTTTCTAAGTGCTGACTATAGTCAACTTCAACTGCCAGATTTGCAAAGCTTTTCTAAGTGTCAGAACAATGGCACTTTCTACAAATTTATCTAAGTGTCAAAACTTAGTAAATTTTTCTAAGTTCTAGTGCTACGCTCCCTAATGTAGCATGCATGAAGGCCTATTTTTGTAAAATTTTCTAAGTATTAGTAGTAGCTGCAAAAAGTTTTGTAAGTATTATGTTACACTTAGCACTGTAGCTACTACGCTTTGCTACAAGTGTAGCCAACACATAAATGGCTAATTTTGTAGAATTTTCTATGTGTTGTGCTACAGTCCCATTGCCCTTGCTACCCTCTAGAGCATAGCCAGGGTAGCACACTTTTCAATGACAAGTTTCACCTAAGTGTTAAGCTAAAAGCTATCAAGCTAGCTCAGTATGGAAGATGCATTTGGCAGATTCTCTAACTCCTAAGGCTACACCTCCTACTATGCTCCAGAGTGTAGCCAATGTAGCAAGAACAAGGATTACAGTCTTCACCAAATTCTTCTAAGTATCCATGCTATGCCCCATCCCTGTCTAGTGTCCCATGTCCTGCATGTAACATAGGACGAGCATAGTGAAACATCGTAAAAAATCGCGAGTCGGCCTCAGGCAAAGATTCACAATTCAGGCAAGGACGCATCTCAGCATTCCAGAGGGGGGAATAAGACAGAGCAACACCAAGAGGTGCATAGCATCAAGTTCGCAACTTCTTGTGTAGATTCCTAATCTTTCTATGCTTTTGCTGTTTACGCTATATCACGCGACATAGCGTAATGGCGCTTAGCGTGATGCTGTTTCAACATAGTTTGGCATCAGAAGGATAGTCGCTTCGACATAGGGAGAAGCTTAAGCAGCGTGATATGCGATTTCTTGTATATTTTGCTAAGTCTTTCATTCAAGGCCAGGTTTACGCTCTGTTACGCACAGTAGTGTAATAAGCTCCAGAATAGTCAAAGGCAAAGTCTAAGAAAATGTGACTGCTCAATCACACGCTCATCACGCAACGTAGCATATCGCAGCGTATTGCATCGCCAAACTAGACATTGTTTACGCTTCACTACGCGCGGCTGCGTAAGCGAGCGTAAAATGGCTTGAATCCATTGTTTCCATGTTATGTTACGCTCGTGCACGCAACGCAGTGTGAATGAGCATAATATAACCCAAAGAAAGTTGAGACATGCCCGACGTGCACCTCTTCTTCACACGCACAATATGCGAATGAGCATATTGTGCGTAGTCATGAAGTTTGACGTAAAAATGGTCAAACCAACAGTGCCCAAAACACGCGGGACACACATCATCAAGGTTGCGCCTTTTCCATGGAGCATCGCAGCCTATAAATACCCCAGTTGACAAAGATACAGGGGTTGGCAAATCAGAGAAGCAAAGGCATTTTTTTGAGCACTGGAGCACTTATCACTTTTAAGCAGAGATACAGAGAGCAGCGCCTTGGCAATTGTTGACAGCATCACCTTACAGTAGAAATAGAGCACAGTTCGCTTTGAGCACCAGCAACAGGAGTAATCGTTCTGCTGGGAAGACTATTGGTAAGAAACAGTTGATTGGTAGACGTCAGATCTTGGCCTTCCTTGCATCCCGGCTTTAGCCCACGAGGTAGATCGGACTTTTGTTTGGACCGTTTTGCTTGTTGTTTTATGCTTGCTTTACATCTAGTAATCAAGGATTCCCCAGTGTAATTTCTCATACAAAATATACATTTTTCAAGTCAAAGCACAGATCTTGAAACTACGTGCTTCTCTTATGTCAGCCTCCTCTTATCGTGTTTAGCGTTATCATCGTTGCAATCCATCTACATTGTTTTCCCCTCATTTTACGATTCCTCAAATCAGATCTTTTTATGAAATATTCCTCGGTTTACTGATTAGTAAGTCCCTGTCTGATCGACAAGACCGTTCAGGATGCCGCGGATTCATTTTTCCAGCATAGCCCTCGCACAGATCCGTGGTTAAAACTGTGTACACGGAATTTGTTCAGTATTTTCCAGCTGCCGACGTTTTCCGTCGTTACAGTTTTCTAGCGCTAGAAGGAGGGCCTTCAGGCTCTGATCCAAATATTTTGGGTAGCCCTGGTAGTGATCCATACCCTAAACCATAGACGTAATACCTCTAGGGAAGTCTACGGTCAATCGCGTGGTATAGATCGGTCGCAAGGACGATTTCTTTGAAATCCTACAGGGTAGAAAGCCTATTTGTGCTTTTGTTGCCAGCCATCTCTTAGATTTGATTACCAATTACCATTAACTTCATTGATCAATGGATTCCTTGTACACAACCACAACTGCCATGGTCCCTACCGATCTGGGTGCCGCACCTATGAATCCTATGGCGGTCACAAGACCAACTCCTGGGTCAATGGGATCTCAGGGACCATTGCGCCGTTCATTGAGGCTCCAGGGAAAAGAGCCTATCTTCACGGTTATAACCCCTGAAGAATACAACTTCATATGCGTTAAGATCCAGGTGAAGCTGGCTCTTAGCTGAGCCAAACTCGAGGCGAAACGAAACTTTAAGGTGCTCCACCGAGGGGGCTATGATTTTAACCCAACAGCTTACGACATAATTCCCTTGACCGAACACCAACACAAACTTATCACACAGTTGGTCATGGCCAAAGGCCAGGCTTTGCAAGCTGTGGTGGAGTCCCAGCATGGGGAGGAGGAAGAGGACGAATTTGCGGCCCAGTCGGAACATTCGTTCCATACTCTGACCCCCCACACGTACATAAATCCTTTGTTTCCTTTCAACGGAGAGGCAACCCCTCTTGACCCGGCCATGACCACGCAGATGCACATTCTTGTCCTTACGCAGGCCACTGCGTAGCCATCTGGGCTGCAAGTACAAATTCCTCACAATAACATGGGGGCGGTTCCATTACCGCAGGTACTTAGCATTCCAGCAGTGGTCCCGGCGACCACCACGCCCCATTTCATTCCTCAGATACAATCTTACACCGTATCGACAACTCGCCCAGCGCAAATGTTCCCACCCCCTCCAACTCAACAAATCGCCACGGCCGCTCAGCCACAAACATACATCCAACAGCCTGCCGCACGTTAGTGGGCCAACCCGGCAGTGCAACATACTCAGTCTGTGGTGTACGGCGTGCAGCCCCCAGTCGCACCTGCAACGCAAGTTCCACAGAGGATCCCGTAGTATACCCATTCCTATCTTGCACAGCAGGTGGCGGCTAACCCCTCGACGCAAGCCAGTGGGTGGTGGTCTTCGTAGGCTTCCTTGACTGCTGGGATCCCCACCCCACAAGCAGCCAGTCAACCCATCCCGTCGTTTCCATTCTCTCCCGCCGCCCTCCCAGTCCAACCTCCTATGCCTTCTACACAAGCACCTCTGTCAACAGGCTTGGACCAAGCTTTCCAGTTGATATAGACTCTTACCGAGGAGGTTCGATGCCTCAAAGCTGCTGGTTCTGATACTATTAAGATCATGGACTTTTACCAGGATGATCCGATTAGTCTAGCGGTCCCTATGCTGTCATTGCCACCGGGGATGTCCCTTCCTCATTTCACCAAATATAATGAGGAGGGAGATCCCAACGCTCACTTGGTCACATTCAGGTCTGAGTCCTTGTTATTACAACAGTGGTCGCACACCATTATCTGAGTCTTTGCAATGTCCTTAACAGGAAAAGCTTTGGATTGGTACCGAGCCCTCCCACGCTCTTCCATCTCAACCTTGGAAGAGCTGTTGACCCAATTTGTGATCCACTTCAAATACAACTTGAAGCCAGAAGTCACATTGGATCAGCTCATGGAGGTGAAACAAGACCCGCTCGAACCCGTCCAAAAGTTTATACAGCGCTAGAACGCTACCTTGAATGAGATCCGCGAGCTGATCGCGGACTCACATATGTTGGCGATGTTCAAGGGAGCAGTCAATGACTTCATTAAGTCAAAGTTGTACTACCTTTCCCCCAATTCTTTACACCAGGCCTTCGCTCAGGTTAGAAGCATCCAAGATGCCGTGGAGGCCAGCAAAGACCCGGCGTTTGTCACCTACAGGAATGCACATAACAAGAACAAAGACAAAGGCAAAGCAGCGACAATGACAGTAGTTGCAATGACTGAGAGTACAAAGACTAAGAACAAGAAGGCACCCACTGCGCCTCCTGAAACCATGACTGGTGCCGGCACCAGTCAGGACACGGCGACCCCTGAAAAGGCCCCCCAGCCTAAGCCAAACTTTGAGCTCAAGGATCGCTCAAAGTACATGGCATTACCTGTAAAGCATTCTAAACTGCTAAAGCAACTGTTAGGAGCAGGGCACATTCAACCTAAGAAGGTGTTTGAGGAGGCTCTGAAGCGTCACAAACGCCATTGTGAACTGCTGAAGAACCCTTCTCTAGCCTTACCTAACAAACCACCAGTTCCAAGATCTTTCAAGCTAGACCGTTTCTGTGACTACCACCAGCTGTGTGGTCACGATAAGGACTACTTTTGGGCGTTGAAAGGTGACATTCAACGTATGCTAGATGACGATTCACTCAAGTTAGACAGCAGCAACTCGACACGTCCAAGAAATCAGACATTGCATGTGTATAAGGACCCATTGAACGCAAACGATGATCCTTATACAATCACTGTGGTAAGTACGGATAGTGAGAGGAGGGAACTGCCAAAACAACCTTTTGTTTTGCATGTCCCTGCTAACTCACAAAGGGGGCCAACCATTTCACCAGCAGCCAGTGGGGTCTCGAGGCTGCCCTTCATTATACGGGCACCTTCTCAGATACACTCTCAGTCACGTAGCAATACCCAAGCTGCGGCCTCGTCCGCGCCCACACCTAGGGTGCCCTTCATTATCAGGGCGCCAAAACCACAGGTTGCTCCTCTCACACAGGGGTAGACCTCCAACCAAAAGCGACAACCCTCACCTCCCAAACAAAAGGGAGAGGACACATTAGTTAACCCAATGAAAGACCACTCTACACTCGGCTTCCCTAAGCCTAGGCCCCTAGCCTCTGTGCCTTCACCTGTACCTTAGGGGCAGGATAAAGGTGCAGAAGCGCAATCGCCTTCTCTTGGCAAGAAAAAGAGCAACCCTCCGACTAACGCCGTTCCACCCCGGGAGATCCGTCTTTTGGGTCGAATGGAAGAGGACAAGGGAGAAAAACAACCTAGCCGGGAGAAGGACCTCCTCGACGCATTCACGCAAGTTAAACAGGCTCTCAAACAAAAAAACACAATGTTGAGCCTTTACGACCTGCTTATGACATCGCGAGAACACCGTGAGGCTATGGTTCGCATGCTAACGTCCATATCAGTGGATGAAAGCTTGCCAGCGGAGGAGGAAGCGATACATGCTATCATGTTTCCTTCGAAGCTGAGCAACCTACGCCTTCCTCGCTGACCTTCCATGACGGGTCTATCAAAGACGATCCTGAGAAAGGTCAGGTAACCACTGAACCTATGTTTATCACTATCCGAGTTGGTCAATACAAGATCCGAAGAGTGCACGTAGAAGATGGCGCGGCTACCAACGTCATTCCCTATTCCATCGTGGATAGGTTGGGCCTGGTCGACCAGATCATGCCCATGATGACGGCCTGCATAAAATCATTCAACGGGGCACGGGTTCAAGTTAAGGGGACGGTGCGTATTGAGTTTGTGGCGGGGGATCAATTCCCAATAGAGGCCACTTTCTTAGTCGTCGAGGAGATGCCAGGGTTCAACCTGATCTTGGAGAGGTCATGGTTAGCCCAGCTTAGGGCAATTTTGTCACCGATACACCAAGAGATACATCTTCCTTATGCCGGAGGGAAGGTTGTGATACGCGGCGATGAAATCACCCCCAAGATCGTCAATAACATTGAAGAAGAACGAGGTTCAGAGATAGAAACGACTGATGAACAAACTTGTCTCCAAACCCCTCAACAAGCTGACAGCAATGACGACGGTCTAGCTTGGGCTGACCTGCCATTTCCGGATGACAGCGTAGAGGAGTCAAACCATAAGTCTCCTCGCCCTTACACAGCACTCAACGTAAAGGCCATCAAAAGACAATTGCGTATCGATGGTTGAACGATGGTCTTTGTGTACATTACCTTTTTTCTTAATGGATTGTCATGGTTATTACTTAGCAGTCTTATTTCACGCATTTTCACGTTACTTTCGTTTGCAGTTCTTACGCTTGTCATTTATCTTTACATTGTTGTCTCTTTCATACGCATGGTATTCACGTTTCTTGATCACGTTAGCACAATTATGAGAAATTTTGTACTAGTATCATTTACACTTTTCATATTACGCAACTGGCCCGCAACGGCCTTAAACTAGTTACACAGAATTGTATACTATCGCTCTTCACGCTTGCTTATGCAGTAGGCCCGCGACAGCCTTAAACTAGTTACTAGATTACGCAGAATCGTATGATGGCCCACAATGGCCTTAAACTAGTGACACAGAATTGTACACCACTATCATTTACGTGTATTACGCAATGGCCCGCGACGGCCTTAAACTAGGAATTACGCTCTATCATTATCACTTAGGTGAACTTTTCAACAATTACGCTCGCACTCTACCAACAAAACTCAAAAACAAATAAAAAAAAATGTGTAACTGACATTTAACGCATCCACCAGGTTTTATAACATGTCTTTTCAGTCATTCGTAAAATGATATTGCACTCAACATTAATAAAACTATGCGTAAATTATAATTACACATTTCCCCTACTGCCACTATCATCGGTATCTCTTAAGTCTGGATCCAATGCTAATGGATCGTCCTCCAATGGGCCATCGTTTCTAGGAATGATTCTTTCACGAACAATGTCCTCTTTGCGAGGTCCTCGTTCTAGCACTGGCTCCATGGAAGGACGCTCCTCATCGTTGCGTTCTTCTGTCTCTTCTTCTGCCTCTTCCTCTGCTTCTTCCTCTGCTTCCGCCGTTCCCTCTGCTAACTCCTCAGCTTGTTCGTCTTCCCTATCCTTGGCTGGTATCTAAACACAGTAAGCACATTAGCTACACAAGACTTAACATCATAATTAGAAATGCAAACTAAGTCACGCGTAAACTTACTTGAAACGGCCCTGCTTCCGCAGCAAAGGGAAGCTTGTCTAGACCAGCCCACAGGCGCTTCATAATCTCTTCCTCCGTTAGATCTGGCCATACATCCTCTCCCAAGGCAGCCCCAGCCTTCACTTTCCCTTTCTCCACGCTGCTCCAGCGGGATGGGTCCAGGAAGAAAGTAGGGATAGTAGCCTGACCCCCAAGGAAATTCATCGTCCTTTCGGGGGACGCACTTATAGTCACCTGCTCCTCGAACTTCTTGAAGGCATTGGAAGCGCCGATGACATCCTAGAAGACTTCCAAGGACCGGGCCCTGACGACAAGATCTCGGTAGAGTTTCCGATAGGCAACGCTCTCCTGCTTGTACAAGTTCTTGTGGTCCTTCTCCTTCTGCCCACATTCTTGCACGCTTGCACAATAATCCCTCCAGTCCCGGCTTTTCTGGGCTAGGAGTTCTATCTGCATTCGCTGCTCAACTAACGCGCGACTGGTCTGTACGTTGTTTTTTATGGCTATCCAATACCGGGAGTAATCGACAACAGCGGTACGCTAGTCTTCATCCCCTGACGCTCACGCCTGCAGGAAGTCACACCGTGATTTTAAGTCTCCGACCTCTTTGGTTAGAGACTCAACCCTCTACTCCGACCTCTGCAACCTTTTCCATAGATTCTCATTAATGCCCTTACTCTCCCATAAGGAGCTTGTCGAGCGTAACGCACATTTACACATTTCCTCATAAATGTGGCATGGCACGGCTGCTTCATTCGATGGTGGCTCCACTATGTTCAAATCAATGGGCTCAGTGGGATCCCATCGGAGGTGAGCTCCTAACAGAAACAATCATCAGTGTTGGTGACACATTTCCATTATCTAACATCACAAACTGACTACAACCATAATGTACCCGCTCCAGGTTCGACGCGTTCCAGGCGCTCGATCATGTCGCTAACGACGCCTTCCATGAAGGAAAATTTATCAGGGAAGGCTCCCCACACTCGGCTCGCAGTGACAGACGTGGACACCTCCTCTTCTCCTGTAGCGTAATCCAGTTAGAAACCTCATTTATTTACAGAAATCCTACAAACACGCTAACATATCCATTACCTCTACCGGCGAGAGTGGCGATTTCGTCGACATCTTCCATATCCCTTTTCCTTTCCCGCACTTGAGTCTGTGCGTCGCTGGTTCTAGTAGCTGAGGCCTCCTTACGCACCAGAGCCTGTATGCAGCTCACGCTAATAGCTGGGGCCTCTTCTTCCAAAATTGAGGTCCCCTCCCTACGACTTAGTGTTACTGCCCCTGTCTTAGGGGTCAGTTCTTTCGTAATTTTTACTGGTCATGTCATAGCACCTTAGTATATCAGTACAAAACATCTAAACAAACATTCCGTAATATAATTCTTTCACACTTACCAAGCGGAGGCTTACTCCGCTGAACTGTGACTGTCACAGTCCGGCCTGCGTCACTCTTAGGGGCCTCGACTATGTGAAGCCTTTTACGCCGAGCTACAGGTTCTACAATTTCTTCTGCCAGGTGTTTCCCTCGCGAGGCATCGCTGGTGTACGTAGGCATTATCCCGCCTACACTGTCGAGGCCTCGCACTTGGGGCACCGCCAAACCCTTGGTCGTTATAGACAACGACTCCCCAATCCCTTCCGGTAGATCCTACCCACGAGTAGTGCTGAGAATGTGGGCAATCCAAGGTCTGGATAGCTGGTCTCAGTCCTGCTGCACCCAGACCCCATTCCTTTGGATGACCAAAAACTCAGCAAACCGCCAGAGGCAAGCTATGAAGAACACGTAATGCACGTTGAAACAGGACTCAAGCTTCTGGCAAAGCTTGATCATCTCATTATGCAGTCCCTTGGCAAAATAGCTTGCCCAGTTGAACTGGGTCCCCTCCTCCAGAACCTCTCGCATAATACGGGTTTGTTCTACAGAAAAGAACTTTCCTTGTGAGAGGGTTTTGGGGAAGGTCCGGGCCCAGAAAAGGGGATAAAGTGTCTTGGCGGTGCCCATCTTGAATTTTTAGCAGGGAAACCCTTTAGTCTCCTTCGGGACCCTTACCCACTCCTTCAGCCAGTCCTGGAAAGCGACGCTCCTCTTCCCCTTCTCACTTACAGAAGGGTCGTCTGAGGGGATGCCAAAGAGGTCCGCGAAGAGCTGAGCGTTGATGTTAAAGCTTACGCACACGTTATGTATGCGTGTCTAGAAACGCTCGGCCTTTTCGTTGAAGGAGTCGACCAGGGTTAGCATTTCACTGGCGGGGACATCAGGAGTCGCAGCCAAAAATAGGTGCATTAGCCCTGCTGCTTGGATCTTGGAGGTCACCGCGACTGGGGCCGCCGGGTGGCCGAGCCAGCGCTGTGCATCTTTGATGTCGCCATAGCAGAAGAGGATAGTGTTCGCCTCGCGGTCGGAAATTGTAAGGGTAATCTCCCGAGATTCCCTAATTGCACAACGTGAAGCACAAATTACCCAAAGTTCTATTACGCAATGTTCACAATTTACACTATATTACGTAGTAACCAACTAAACCACAGCCTTACCGGGGCCAAATGGCAACGGAAATGGCGGGAGTTCCCTCTGCACGTCCTCGATGGTAAGGGGTAGATCTAAGGTCCATTCATTGTGCAGCCACCCGAGTCGTTGGAAATTCTCAAAAGCCCTAACGTAACGGGTGGGGTACTCACGCATGTCAAAGTCGATCTGCTCTATAACACCAGCGCACACGTTGCTAGTTTCGGTAAACGCCATTATCACCATTTCGGCCCATGATAACACATCACCATCTCCAACTAGCCTATTGTCCTGAATAAAGAACCTGTACCATACAACATAGGCTTATTTTACATGTTGCACATAGGCTTCTCTTATATTTCACACCGAAAACAGACATAAAACCAAACAGAAACATAAACAGTTAATAAAATTCGCTTACCCGCCTGCGTAGTACACCGTGCCTTAAGGGTTCTGGAAATAGGTCGAGACATGGCACGCCACGAACAACGTGTTGTATGCATGATAACAGCTGAACCAAGTCATTTCCCAAATCCAGTTTAAGCTCCGCAACCCCCGGGCACTAAGTTCTCGGTCCTCGGGGTGGCCCGTGTCGATGGCCCCGTCTGTCAAGAAGGCCAGAATCCCTTGTGCAGAACCCGCCAACAGGTGCTCTAACAGGGCACCGGTGATGTCATCGGACAAATCAGACCACACGATAACGCTAAAGTTGCGCAGCAAGAATTGCAGAAACTCCAGCGTACCCTGTCAAAACCATATTGCCTTCTCTTGCAACCGCATGTGCGGGGGAGGGACATTGGGGATGATGGGGTTTATACAACACAGAACCCCAACAATATCCAGCACAACCAGAATGGGCTTTAGCGCAACGCTGTATAGAAAACCCAATACATACATTAACACCTACATTTACATTTGCATGATTAACACAGAAAACTCATAAATTACACCTAGCTATCCAGGCCGAAATCGCCTAAACCCTTGCAATAACGCAAGGTCCGTCCCTGACAACGGCGGTAGACGCAACCCCACCAAACCCTTGCATTAACCCGAGGTCCACAATTTCGAAATCCACATTCACGCAAAACACATCATGAAAAGTAGACATTAAACATAAGCCTATGAAGAATGGCCTACCCGTTCAAAGGCGTAGGGTCGCAAACATCGACCAGCGCCTGTGAAACACGATTCAGGTTTTCTTGTATTTCATCAATTTTGGCCAGTTTTGCGTTCTTCCTCCTGATCTTCGGTGCCATTGCGACGGCTTCAGAATTTTTCACAGCTTAACACTTGCAAATCTCCGCAAGATTACACGCTCTAACTTTCTGCTCTTCCTTCTCTCAGTGACAGTCACGAATTCTAATTCTCAACAGCCAACAACCTATCCTCATCAAAAAACTACTTTTTTATAAGCGAGGATCACTGACTTGATATCCGATTTCAACGGGACCTTCCTAAAACAGAACCCGAAAATCCAGATATTAATGCGGCTGATCTCGCACACGCCACTATCCGAAATGACGTTAAACTACCACATCTTATCACCTCGTAATTGGGTTACATTGATTACAGCTTGTCTATAATATTCAAAATTCAGTTAGCCTTCCACGTTCGGCGACATCACGTCACTGGTCTCCTAATCATTTACGCGCTTGGCGTTTTTGCAGGACAGATGGCAAACGGATGCCATAGTTTCAGCACCCCTAACTTTGACGGGCCCATATGGGAAAGTAATTAGGCAGTTTGACTCCGCGCTAGTAGACGTTAACCCCCCGTTAGAAGGTGTAATCATAGTTGCGTTGGAGACGTCCCTAGAATGGCCAGAACAGTCGATACGCACACTAGACCTGGAGGCTGGGGACATAACCGAAGACCCCCTCAGTGAGGTCTCTATCGTTACGCATAAGGGTGAGACTAAAATGCTTAAAGTTAGTTCTTTGTTAGACCAAAAAATGCACAACGCTATGAAACAAGTCCTGCAAGACAACATTACTGTCTTTGCATTATCATACGAGGATATGCCTGGATTAGATCCCAGGTTAATCCAGCATAACATCATCCTAGACCTGCAGGTTAAAGCAATTAGGAAAAAGGCACGCAAAATCAAGCCAGAGATCGTGCTAGCCGTGCGTGACGAAATCACCAAACTCTACCAAGCTAGTTTCATCCGTGCGGTCGATTGCTCAGACTGGGTATCTAACATTGTAGTCGTACCAAAGAAGACTGGAAGCATACGCATCTACATAGACTTTCGAGATTTGAATAAGGCCACAATCAAAGATAACTTCCCGTTGCCGAGTATCGACCAGCTAGTGGATACAACAGCTAGACATGCGCTTCTGTCCTTCATGGATGGCTTTTCAGGCTATAACCAAATTCGCATTAACCCAGAACATCAACTGACCATGACATTCATGACGCCCTGGGGCAGCTTCTGCTACACTATGATGCCTTTTGGTCTGAAGAACGCCGGAGCAACGTATCAACGGCCCATGACATACATCTTCAGCGATTACCTCCTAGGAAGGCTGAATGATTACGTAGAAGACATAGCTGTTAAGTCTTTGAAGTCTGAGGATCATTCAGGAGACTTGGGGTTAGTCCTTAAAAGATGCTCCAAATACGAGCTCCGGCTTAACCCAAAGAAGTGCATCTTCGGGGTCAAAACCAGATGCATGCTGGGGTTTGTGGTGTCGGAAACCGGCATACGAGTTGACCCTGATAAGGTCAAAGCCATTGTCGAGTTAACACCTCGCACAGACCTCAAGCAATTACGCGGGTTACAGGGACGCTTACAGTTTATACGCCGGTTCATTTCGAGGTTAACCGACAAGTTACACCCTATGCAACACTTGCTGAAAAAGGAAGTTAATTTTGAATGGACCGACGATTGCCAACGTGTGTTTGATAGCTTAAAAAAAGAACTGCAACACTTGCCGATGGTTTTCCCACCATAAAGGGATTTGCCATTTTACATTTACCTTGCAACTTCGGACGTAGCGATAGCAGCGTTACTTTGTCAAAGGAGGGATGATGGGTCAGAAGTGCCCATCTACTACCTGAGTCATGCTCTATGTGCGTACGAAACGAGGCACAACGACGTCGAGCATAGTTGCCTAGCATTAGTTTTTACGCTTAAGAAATGTAGGCATTATCTTTTTCGTAGCAAGGTCAACGTCATCTGTAAAAACAACATTCTTAGAGCCATTACGCATAGCTTATACGAGAGTAGTAAAATAGCTCGCTGGAAGGCTATCACG